>BPLR01018925.1:0-190235 GCA_021605095.1 Caerostris extrusa
TAAAAGGAGTGCATTGCAGCCTGAGGGACGCTAATTTATTTATGAGTGAATCAGAAACTCAATTCCATTCCTTTTTGTAAAATTCCGAACAAATTTTTTGCATCTTTCCTTCGAATGACGATTTAAAGTTTTATAATTGCTTTGATTCATCGCCTTATCCTTGTACACTTTACCAAAAAAACAAATCTTTTAAAAAAATCTTTTCTCCTTCACGAAACGAGAGTTCACTTCCCGCGCAATTAAGATTAATCCATTAATCCTGAAAGAGACAGCTCTTTTTTTAATTTTTTTTGAAATTCGGTGTCTATCCAATTAGTAAAAAAGCCTGAAGATTCCATTTGCTTCCAGCCTCTAATGTTTCTTTTTAGAGTTAGGCAGAAAATTCTTTATAAAAACTTTTTTTTGTTCCGAAATATATATAACGGATTGAAATTTAGAGCCATCCTATCCCTAATGAGATTATGTGCTTAGGGATTTTAGTCTCAAACAATTTGAATTTTTAATTGCAAATATGCGAAAAAGAAATCTTTTAAGATTTCATATGATCAATTTGTTTATTTTCCTTTTTATTTTTATTTGTTTTGATTTCAGAAAGTTTGCTTTTAATGAGGAAAACCTATGTGGTTATGTAGCCATAAGGCACTGCTAAATGGCATGGCACTAATCACGCCTAAAGAAATTCTAATCTACCTAAAGAAATCACTAATCACGTTTTCAATTTTGCCATCCGCATACAAAAGCTTTTCCTTTTGATTTATTCATTTTTGTATATTACTATATAATATAAGCTAATTATATATGGTACATTACTATAATATATAATTTAATATAAAATAAGTTAATGCAAGTTAAACGTCTTAAATTAAGGAAATTTGCATATTTTGCCGACTTTCTGGAAAAAGTACGAGCAAAATATGTACTAAATATATGGCATATTTTGGTGAAGATGTTTTCCAACTAAGCAAATTTAAAGTCTCTATTACATAAGAGTTTTTATGGTGCAAATAGCACTTCATGCAAGATTTAAAAGGCCCCATTCATTTCTTTTCAATTCCAACTATTAGTCCACACCCTGTCTATATATATCTTGTTCACATTTTCAATCGTTCATAAAATAATTTTTATTCATCCCACTCAAGCTCAAATAGATTTTTGAACTTTGTAGTGGATGACACTGATGTCAATACAGTTTTTTAAATATTAATTCATTAATTAAATTAAATTAATTAATTAATGTTTTTAGGTTTTTTTTTTTAGATTTAAGTTGCATGTATCTAATAATAAATGGCGCCAGATTTAAAGGAAAATTTCAACTTTATTTGTAAAGGAATTTTTGCAATATAGTGAAAAATAAGTTGGAATTGGCAATTTTTTATATTATTTGTTTATTTATATTTTGATGCATTGGACAATGTAACTTTTACATAACAACTACAACTATCTATTAATAAATTTAATATCGATGGCTGGAATTTATTTGGTAATAGTATATGCTATTTTCAATAAAGGTATTGCATTTTTTATGGAATAAAATTTTATTACATTTCTGAAATTAAATCACGAAAAAATTTAAATTAAGAAATGTCTAAAGACTCACGAGAAAACATATATTAAAATGCCCTTTTCACATTATGTTACCTTTAATTTGTTATTTTAATACAGTTTTTTACATGTGTTCTTATTTTAACACATTCAACTTTAAATGAATTTTAATAAAATGTCAACTTCTGGCAAAATGCTTGTCTCAACAATTTATTTCACATGTTACGGAACGGCCATAAACATGATTCATACTCCAGCAAGAATCTGTGATTTTGCAAGATTTTGCAATATATATTCTGCTAGATTCTGCTTTATATATATATATAAATGTATATGAGCAAACATAATCAGGCACAAATAAAAAAAAGTATACAAAGCATTTAAATAATAAGTTTTACAATAGGATATTCTGAAAATAAACCCAGTATTGAAATTCATTTTTTTTAAAAAGACTGAACATAGGGAAGTTTTCAAACAATGAAGTGCAGCTATTTTGAATATGTAGGCATATACGTGTGCACTTTGGGAAAATGCTATTGATTTCACCAAATTGCTATGTCAATAGTAAAATTTGGAGACCAAATATTAAAATGATTAACCATCAGCTTTGTATGAAAAAGAATAAGGTGAACACTTGTGTGGAAACTGGAAGAAGTTCATTGCAGATGTGTAGAGATTAAAATCACTAATGTCAAGCAATTAACAACCAGGGTCGAATTACGTGAATGTCGTGGAATGAATTTTGTGATACTATACCACTGAGAGAAATCCTTATTAAGATAATCCATGATCCGTGATATATTTATCCCTTACAGAGAAGTGTAACAGAAATACAGCAGCGTTCTACTCGCTTCACAGAACTACAAAACAAAAAGGTCGAAAAGTTGTTGTTTCCAGAAAGAAATAGAAAGAGTTTTGTCCGCAAAAATGACTACGGTGTTCGATTTTGGTACGTTGTTCTTTTTTGGTACATTTCTTCGGTTGGATGATCATCTTTAAAGTACTACTTTGAAAACGCTTTTTTTTTTTCGACATTACTTTGCTACCAGATGGCCATTCCATGCCGCACACGACAAGCAATACACATGTAGTCCTATTTACAAAGGCCACTTACAGTAACATAAAATATCAATACTTATTTAAAGCATTGAAGATTTTTATTTGAGTGACCTAACTAATAATTTCGTTAAAAAAAAAAAAGAAAAACACTTTTTATAATTTTACTTGATTATACAATACAGTAATCTTAAGATTTAAAGAGTAAATAAAAAATGCTTAAAATTACCAAACAAACTTTAAATACCAAACAAACACAAATTTCCATCCACATGATTGTCTATATAATTTATCAGTTCGTTGAGCGTTAAAAAAAAATACCTAGATTTTTCTTTAAAAAAAAAAAAATTCAAATGTAATAAAAATAACTTATTTAATATTTTCTATTTTTTGCAGGTCCAAAATTCAAATCATTTGTCATTATCTTGAAAGACTACATAAAGTATCCCTAACTTCGTTATTTGTACAATGTATGTGATATTAATTACCAAAAACAATCTAATTATGAATTTGCTCATAAATATGTGATTGTTGGTAAAAATACATTGAAATGTCTAAATCTGCTTATATAAATGCATAGTGCTAGACAAACCTTTTGCTGATTTGATAAAAAAAAATGATAAATATAACACTGAAATCATCGCTTTTTATGCTTGCTAACCACAAAATTCATTCAAATACTTAAACAACTATAAATTCTTTTTTTAATACTATTTATATAATTCTTTGATTTTTAAAACTATATTAACACACACACGCGCATATATATACATATACATATATATATATACACACACACATATATATATATATACAATATATATATATATATATATATATATATACAATGAAATCACAATATAAATATATATATATATACATATATATAATTAATTTATACATTTAATAAGAATTAAATTTAGCAGGATTTTTAAAGTAAATATGTAAAAGTTGTAATAATACTGATTTCATTGTTATAAGAGTCTCTATAAACTGACCTAGAGTGACAGCATACAAAAATACTGAAATTTCATGTATGTATATATATATATCTCACTAGAGTAATATTATATGTTTGTTACCCTAGATCAGGTTACAGAGAATGCAAGCAGCTTTTACATTATTTTAGTGTATGCCTGCACTAAGCAGCGTTGAAATCAATATTATAACAGTCTTAATGTAACAATATGAAACTTGACCAAACCGTGTTATCATTAGCTCATTAATGTGAAAACGACACATTCCATAAAGAGGAAAGATAAAGAATATAAATAACCCAACTTTTTAAATAATGCATCTGGTGAGACAGATGCATTGGATAAAAAGTAATATGCCATTTCCACAAGATTTCTTCAAGTTACCTGAGATGGTGATTCATCAGAAACTATTAATTACGGATCACACAACACGCAATGGAAAAAGGAAGGGCTCGTTTAACATGACGCCATTTTTAACCTCACATGTCGCCGCTCTATACCATCACTCTTATTCCCTATTCCCGCTTTTTCAGTTTATTGTTTTCAAAGGGTGGAAAGGGTCCTAATGAAGATGGGTTTCAGGATGACAAATGGTGCATTAGAGAAATTAGAATCTGTCTCGGTGGCCCTTTTGGGATTCATTTGAACGAGTCACTGGAGATGGCGTGTGACCATTAATGGTTGCAAGAAAAGAAAGTCCTGAATGTTAAAATAAGTACCTTTTTCATACTACATGGATATTTGTCACTTTTATTTGGATTACGTGTTTGACAGCAAATGATGAATTATTGACTGCAATTTCTTGCTTACAATTTGCGGTTTATTCGAAAGAAAATTGGAATTCGTGGTACGGTTTATAAACTGCGTTCTTTTTTTGAAACATTTCTGTAATCCTTCTCGTAATCCAGCGCTAACACACACAATAAGCTATTGGCTTTTGCTGCAGTCATAGCATTTGGATGTGATAAATCTCAATAGCGATTGTGATAATTTATGTAAAGGGTCCATCTCCGATAAACAGCATCCTAGTATTAGTTTCCGGTTTCTCTCACATTCGATTCGTAAATGAGAAAGGAAACTACTTTCTCTCTTTCATGTAAATACGTATCATTCTACAGCTAATTTCAATAGAATCAGCTTGATTTGTGTTCATTCTCCAGAAATTTAGAATTGTAATTGAGAATATCAGAAGTGCGGAGAGCATTTTAACGACTAGAAAACGCTTTCGGTTTATTTCTTATATCACTTCATCAGCATTATTTAATCTTACGGCAGGATGCTTATCAACAAACTTCATTAATAGTTAAATTCTTGCGTAAAATAACTATTTCGAAAGTAATAGAGAAAAATTTAATTCATTTATTAACTTCTTTGCCTACTATTATTTATAACTTTTACTTTTCATTTTTTTCCCAATGGTTTAATTTTTATTTATCAATAAGTAATTCTTAATCATGGGTCATATTATTGTTGTCAAAATTTTATAAAGATTGTTTATTGAAACAATATTATAAATAATGAGCACTGCTTTTTAGAGAATTTTTTAAAAATTAAAATGGTTCATTTTTGTCTGTTTAAATGGTTCATATTTGCAGTCTCTACAAAGAACACAGTCAGGGTATTCGAATGAGAGTTCTCTTGCACGTTACTATTGGGCCTCCCTAGATACCTGCGAGTCTTTCCTCATTTAGATTAACTGTAAATCACCTCTGCTCACTTGTAAAAGTTAACGAAAACTCCCATCCTTCTTAAATTAACGCCGTGTTTAACCTGGAACACGAAGATCATTAAAAGCGAATTTCATCCCCGAGAATTGTCGTGCGTTTCGAGAGAAAAACCCGAGTCACTTTCGAAACTAATTGTACTTCCGTGAAGGATAAAAAGAGAAACCGATGGATTCAGTAACTAGTCTTTAGGAAATTGATTTGTTAGCTAATTTATCATACGTCGCCTTTCTCCCCCAGCTATCAGGGAAGTTTATTTTTATATCGAAATCAGCGAGTTGGATAATTAAACATAAAAGCGAATAATGATTTAGAAGCCTCCCTGATTGCAATTTGTTGAAAGTGGCGACGCCATCTTGAATCCTTGATGAGATCGCGTTAGCCTTCCTTTTTTATATTAGACATGGGAAGAATTGATAGGTGAGATTTAGCTTTGATTAATGAAGGGAATTTTAATAATCATGCATCGCTAATCATGCTAATAATTAGTTCTTTTGCTGTTGTGGACGAAATACAAGTTTGCATGTTATGTAAAAAGTTGATAAGTTGAAAGATTATGAGATTTTAATGCAATACTAATTACAAGATACGAATTTAGCATGCAAAAAAAAAAAGCAGTGATTGACTGGAAATTTTTTTAATTCAATATTAATTAATTTATTACAGGCTTTAAAATCAAATCATTCTTCAAAGCGTAATAATCTAGTTACAGAACCTCCGAGTATATTATCCGTGGTTATTATCCAAAGGAAAATTATATTTGCCAAAAGTAAACTCCATTATAAAGATGCTTAAAGGAAAGGTTATGATCGTGCTGTTGAAATATAAATTGAAATAAACAAGCTTGTTTCCCTCTCCACATATTCGTCAGCACACATATTTATGTATGGAATATTATTATAAAAGAAACGAGAGATAAAATACGATTCACCATATACTTTTGTTCTTTCTCTCTCTCTATTTATATAATTTCTGGGTTTTTTTTATATTCATACGTAAAGTAGTGTGTTGTCAAAGATGTAGGGAAAGAAACAAGCTTGTTCATTCAATGTATCGTTCAACAACACGGTCATATCAACATACGTATATATGTATATTTCGAGGATTTATCTTGCACGTTTAGCTGCAACAGGCCTATAGAATCAAGGATGATCGAGCAGTGCAAGATAAATTCCCTTTAAGTGGCACAGCCTTTTTTTCCACATCATTCTAAAATTCAACACATTATCCACATACCGAAACAAATGCAATAAATAATTATGTACTTTTTAAAGAAAAACTTAAAGATGAACTTAAGAAATTTATTTGAGGACCATGAGTAACAAAGACAAACTTAATTTACTTTAAGGGAATAAAAGAAATAAATAAAAAAAAAGTGAATGCAGTTTTCTCGAAATCAATAAAGTCTTTTGGAAAAGATGATCTTCAAGAAACATGTCAATCTTGCTAAATTTTGATTTCCTTATTACAGCTTTTTTACCATAAATAAACATAATCAGAAAATATAATAATCTAATTAACGTGATAGAAAAAAATATTCATATAATTTCTATTTATTTTATTCATTGAGAAAAAAAAATTAATCTCCTTCCGAATTGTCTATGTCATTTCATGTTTTATAAATGACATATTTTAAATAATTTTATCTCAAGGAACAACGACGCATACAATAGAGAAATAAAAAAGGAAGAATGAAGAAGAAATTAAGAAATTCCCATTTAAGGAATGAACCGAATTGCTGAATTTTGTAATAATAAAAGTTGTAATAATAAAAACCTCTCGTATTAACATGTTCTTGTATTCTTTATTAATAAAATGATTATTAAGTGAATATAATACATTCAAATAAAGCGTAAAACATATTTATCAGAGTTCTAGTATAATTTTTCTTCAAAATATTCTATAACATAAAGTAGTTTATTTTCGAGAAATATAGACTTTAATTCAATCTGTTTATTAAACGATAATCAGAAAAAGAAAAAATATTTTCAATTCTATTTCTTACAGAACTTTAACGATAAATGGTAAAAATTAATCGCACCAAAGGACCGGCTCTTCAACCTTTTTGAAACTTTTAGGAAGGACTATTTCCTTCGAGAGAAAAATAAACACCACCATCACTAATTTGGTCACAAACTAAATGATATTTATAATATTTTTCTTTGTTTATTACTTTTTAAGCTCGAGCACAATAATTAAATCAACTTAATGAGCAAACACAATGCTACGCAACTAATTTAATAATTAACAAACATTTAGCAGTTATTAGTTATTATTGCTAAAATGATTAAATAACATGTGTTATTAAACATTTACGGTACCCTGAAAAACTAATTATGGGTACATGTTATAATTGTTTATTCTTATAACTGAAGTAATATATAATTTGAATGTTCCACAGGAAAGAAAGAACGGTAATTAAATTATTTCGGCATAAATTAAAATATTTGAAGCCGATTAATTAATTAATTAATTTCTATTGATAAAATCTTAACATGAAAATGATTCCTTAATGCAACCGAGTTTTAATAAAACAACTTTCCTGGAACAAACTGTGCAAGGTTAACGAAGAGGAAGTTTGGCTCAGGAGTCTCAACACAGTTATCAAACTTTTCCATTACTATATTGATTATTATCAGTATCCTCATGTCGGTAAAATAAATAAGCTAATACGCTTCTGACAGAGCATTTTTATGCCAAACCTTTAGAATCATAAAATTAATTAAAAGTTTTATTAAAAAGGTTCTTGATTAATAAAGTGCCTGTTTATTAGAAACGATTCCCAGTGTCTGAAGAAGTGGCAACCAGAAGGACACAAAGAGATAATAGGGTGGATGAAGCAGAACTTCAAATTTCTACTTATTCAGAATTTGTAGCCTGTTTTGTGAAAAATGAAACCAAGGAGAAATTAATGACTTTTTCATTTGGTCATGTTGGTTCTAATGATAACAATTTCAGAGGCACAATATCAATTTGTGATCAATAAAATTGCGCTCTGATTGTTTGAACTATTCCTAGATAAATGTAATACATAACTCTTATTTGATTCCACCAATATGCCAACATTGTCTTTGGTTTTAATTTGGTATGAGTGCATGTTTAGATATTCATCTGCTTCCAGTCGTTTTGCTGAGCTTTCACGATTATCACACGACATAAACTCATCATCATAAGTAATGATACGGACCAAAAAAGGAACAATTTGGTTGCCCAATATGCAATCACGTGTAAATCTACAAATTTTTCAGCTTCTACAAGCGTTGCAATCTGTCAACTAGACTGCGACTCATTTGTCAAGTTTTATCATGTTTCCAAGCACATTAACATGTCTTAAACTTTTGCTAAGCTTACTCGAAGATCAAAAACTCTAACAATTATTGATGGGTTAATTTCCATTCTTGCCTTCAGCACATCATTAAAAAGACAAAGGACAACATTTCATTTCTTCCAAGGGGTTCATTTTCTAAGCTCATATCCCCTAAATCAAACACTCACTCTAACCATTTCACTGTAAATATCCTAGCTGTATTATCCACAAATACATAATTAATATTTCGTGTTCTTTGGGTAGCAGAATGTCTAAATTTATAATCATACAAAACATTTCCCTCATTTTGGGGAATTCCATGTTTCTATTTGTTTAATATGTTCTAAAAGTTTAATTCGAACGAAATAGATCATTAGACAAAGCAAAGAATACGCAATAAAATGATATATAACACCACTATTTAACTTAATACTAGTATATATATATATATATACACATATATATTATAAAATGTCATCTAATACAAAACGTTTATTTCATATGGAATAATTTGTTAAAACCGAACAAGGTCTCCAATTTTGTGTTCCGAATTTTACCATTTCTCGCAATTAAATAATCAAATGAATTCTTAGCGACTTTTCTGTTCTGAATAATGTTCTATTCGTTTTCCAGATAAAATTTTATAAATTGATCTAATTGAAACTGTTGCAAGACTATAAATTATATTAAGTCTTACTTTAAGTAAGTAATTTAATGTGATTACACTGGAATTCCTCTTCTTCCTTTTCCGCTGTTGCCAGGTGGGCGATAGTTAAAAACTTTTAGTTTCGACAAATTTTATTAGGGATGAAATGGCAGACAAAGTGCAAAGGATTCGTGACGAATTTTTAAAAATAAATGGAAAAATGTTAAATAAAAAAATTTCATCATTTGAGGCGATAAAAGGAATAATACACTGCCTAATTAACTTATACTTTTGTAGTGACATTTTACATTCAAAGATGAAAATATTACCATGGAAATGAATTATAATGTTAGGGATAAAAAAGACTGGAACAAAAGTAAAATATAAAATAAACCCCTTTTTATTTCTATAAATTATTTATTATGTATTTTTTTTTTTTTTTTTTGTTTGGAGAATTTTGTATTTTTTTTTTTTCAATAATTAATAAGGAATTAGAATATTTTTGATTTTACTACGCACTTCATGAAAAAAATCGATTAAATGAAAAATATTTAATTCCTATTGTTATGGTTTGTTATTTTATAAGAAGTGAAGACATCATAGAAGCTGTTTAGTTTGATATATAAAAATTGCAATAAATTTGAAAATGAGATTGAGCACATCGAGATTGAGCATAAATTAGGTTTAGTTTGTCACTATACTGTCCTTTTGAGCACACTTTAGGCTAATTAAACCGGTAACGACAGTTCAACGTGGATTTCGAACCACTAACAAACATCCATGCCCCGTCAGGATTCACACCTGAAGACAGTGGTACTAATGGCCAGAGCATTAGCCAATTGGCCATCAGTCCGCATTGAACATAGAAAAGAAACTAAAACAGATATGTGAACTAATAAATATTGCTTTTAATAGAGTTTTGAAGAGAGACACATGTTCCACAGTGAACTTGATCACTACTATAAGCCGGTATGCAGGTAAATCCTTCCACTGATTTTCGAAAGTGAGAAAGGTAAGTGCGATCAAATTATTTCCTTTTTTGTGAGCAATATAGTTTGAGGAGGAATGAGTAAAAGTAGCATATCCCCTGTAGAGCATAATGATACTTTCCTTTATATTTGAAATTTATTTAAATTAATACAAACTCCAATGGAAAAAATACTGATGTTCTAGTTTCCCTTTTAAAATTATATTTATAAAAATTATTAAGTTAAGTGAAAGGTATTTAAAACTTACTTTAAATATCTGTCTAAATAATCAAAAAAAAATAACATATGATTAACAAAAAATAACATATGATATATTATGATTTTGTTAATATAAGTCAAATGTGCCAACACCATTTTAATTATATAAGCAAACCTCATATGGCACAGGAATTCCATTACTGAATGCTTATCTGGCAGAATTCCTAAGCCGTGGGAACTTTCAGAACTTCCGCGATAATCTCTGTTCCTTTGGGAGAACAGAAAATAACCGATACAGTAAAAATGCAACATAGACGGTTAAGAAGCTTACTTGACTAACAGCCTTAAAATCCATCTGGATTACCTGAGTACTACAACTGCTATTGCTATTACTAATAATAAAACTTTCATCGTAAATGGTAATAGTTACTAAGTAGTTACGGAAATAGATTCAGTGCTTTTAAAAGTATTGATATTTGGTTACATTTTGAAAATCGCTTTCATTTCTTTCTCTCTTTTTTTCGGAGGCGGCGGGGGGGCATTTTTATTCATTTTGTATTGCAATTCTCAAAATATAAATCGAACAAATCGATCATTTCAAAAATTGAAAATAAACCCTTTTCATATCTTTTTATTTATAAAAATATCATATACAGGGTGATTATAATTAAAGTCCCACATTTAAAATGCTGAAAAAAAAGCACAACTTGTCACAATGAGTTCAAATTTGGACTGAAGGCACTTGGAGAAGTGGAAACTTCAAACACGTTTCAAAGTGTATTAATAGATGACGTTGAAAGCAGCATCAAGAAAGTCAATTTGACTGTCAGTGATATTTTGAATCTAAATTACAACGTAGTTGGCAAGAGTTATACATTAAACCAACTGTAGTGTTCAATGTGCTTGATTGTTTCGGTTTTTTGACGGAGAAAATGACTTCCAAGTCATTCGCTAATGGAAAGCCCATTCACCACGGCGAGGTCCTAACAAATTGGATGGGAAAAATAGGTGGAACTTCTTTTTTTTTTTTTTTGAACTTTTTTGATACCACACCGTGTTCCTCTTCTTCAAATATCTTCAGTTCAAATTTAAACTCATTGTGACGACAGGTTTTTTTTTTTTTACATCATTTTGAATGTGGGATATTAATAATAAGCACCCTGTAAATAAAAATATCCCCGATTCATGTTTCGATAGTATTCGATATTTCGAGAGATTCTCGATAATGTTCTTAGTATCCAGGAAGCTTCAAGATTCACTCAGAAGTTCAATATGCTGATGGCATCCAATGCAATCACTTCTTTAAGAAACAAGAAAACTCGATTGAGAAGTGTCACGCATTGACAGCCATGCTGATGGGATTGTTACGGGTTATATTACATATTACACTGCTATTCTATGTATTTAATTTGTTTAATCTCATTTTAGAACAGAAAATGACTTTCGCAATAAATATCAAGATAGAATAATTGCGTAAATAGGAATCCTGCCTCCCAGTTAGCACACCACCAGAAACAGTTCTCATCTTGATCTGTGATAAATTAGAAGACGTATTTCTAACATTTAAATGTTTATTCTTTTTATTAATTAAGAACAGTACCGCAGTTTAACATGTCATAAAAATATGTTATGATATATAGATGAAGATAAAACAGAATTTCTCATTAAAATTGAAGAAAAATAAATATTTTAAAAACTTGTCAAGCTAATATCATTGAAGAGGTTCAACTTAAATTCTGAATTTAAGATAAAGACCTGAAAAGTGCTTAAAAATTATGTTGTAATAACATGGGGCTTTATTGGAAACCAATTCATTACATTACGGATCACACACAAAGAAGCAGAAGCAGAACAAAACAAACATACAATAAGACCGTAATCGATAATAAATTGGTCTCCCATACCCCAAAAAGTCAAAGGGGAACAGTAAATAAAGGGGGTAGGCACTCTATTTTAGTCCATGAGGCTTCTGACTTCCTAATACAATTGTAAGACTTCTCCTTGGCGCTGAGTTTCCCTGTTCAGTCCTGGACATTTCAAAAGAAGTTCTGAATTCCTTGTTCCAGCTCTACTTATTGGGCAAGTGTTCGAGGTGAGGACACCTATCCAGTTTAAGTGTTCCTCAAGAAAATCGTGTCCGGTTCTTAATCGATAGTTGGCAACAGCTTTTTTTCTTGGTCTAGTGCAGGGGTCGGCAACCTGCGGCTCTTTGGATGTGAAACTGCGGCTCTTTAGTTCCATATGCAAATATTATTTATTTTATAAAAAAAAAACCGTTTTAAAATCGTTCTGAACCGATTAACGAGGAATCGAAGAACTGTTTCGTGATTTCAAAAACAAACCAGAAATCTTGAAAAAATCAAAGATTTGCCACTATCCTCTAAAACAGTACAAGATAGAATAGCTAAAATATCTTCAAATGTAACATATTTGCAGATGGAAGATATACAACTTTCTTCTGCCTTATCACTGGCTATAGATGAGTCTTGCGACATAAAAGACACGGCACAAGTTGCCCTTTATGTCAGGTATATATCTTCCCAAGGTCCAAAAGAAGAACTTCTAGGATTGCAACGGCTCACGGGACAAACTAGACGGGAAGATATAGCGAATGCGGTGCAAAAATGCCTTGAAGACAATAAGATCGATTTAAATAAAATCGTTTCAATAGCAACTGATGGAGCCAGAAGTATGACAGGAAAAAATAAAGGGGCACCAACGATTCTTCAGAGCAAAATAAACCACGAAATTCTTACGTTTCACTGCATAATACACCAAGAAGCGCTTTGTGCCCAATCATTTTCGGCCGAAATAGTTGAGGTAATGAATTTGGAAATCAAGATTGTTAACAGCGTCTCGTCAAAAGCACTCTACCATCGTCAGTTTAAAGAATTCTTAAACGAAATGGAGACTCAGTATTCGACCTCCTTCTTCACAATAAAATGCGATGACTTTCCAAAGGTAAAGTGTTAAAACGTTTTGCTTTGGGCTTGAATAAAATAAATACATTCCTAAAATAAAAGGCATTAATCACCCTGTTAGAGAACGGCAAATGGTTGCAAAAATTTTACTTTATGGTGGATATCACAGCGAAATTAAATGAGCTGAATCTAAAAACTGCAAGGAAAGGGAAACCCAGACTACGTTTTGGTAGAAGAATTGGTTTGTTTTGAAGAAAAATTAATTCTTTTTGCAGAAGATATTCAGAGCGGATATATTACTTCATTTTCAATTTCTAAAGCAATATCGTGATAAAACTAGTGCAACTGTTGATACGAGGTACTCCAGCACAGTTTAAAAAAAAAATTAAAGATGAATTTGCTGATAGATTTGAGAAAATTCAAAACCAACAAAACCACTCTAGTATTCATAGTAAATCCTCTCAACACAAATAGTAACGAAATCCACATTGAGCCATTTGGAATTGATACTGGATCTCTAGAAATGCAATTGATCGTTTTAAAAGTAAAGCTTTGTGGAGTGGAAAATTTACAGAGTTTAAAAGCAAGTTGGAAGAGTTGGAGGTCCAGAAATGTATGTACGTAACGCAACAAAAGTGGACAACTTTAAAAGAAATGCCGCGAGTTGAGGCACTTATATTCGACGCATGGAATAGTCTTCCAGATTGTTACAGTGAGGTGAAGAAGTTTGCATTTGGAGTGCTATCTTCTGATCGACATATTCGTGCGAGCAAGCGTTTTCTTGCATGAATATAATTAAAAGTAAAGTAAGAAGCCAACTAACGAAAATTTAGAGTCGTGTATGAAACTTAAAGCAACAAGTTATGAGCCAAATTTATCCAAACTTTCTAAAACCATGCAAAGCCAATGCTCCCATTGAATTTGTTTGCTCAAATGTATGTTATTGTTTTTTTTATTTTTACAAATTACGTCGTTTAGTAAAGTTTAAATTTTCTACTTGAATAACCATGCAAAGCCATCGCTCCCATTGAATTTGTTTGTTCAATTGTTTGTTATCGAAGTACAAGTTAGTGTTGTAAGTAAGTGTTTAATTGTTTTAATTTTTACTTAAATAATAAGTAATTATCTAATAATGAATAAATAGAATGATATAATGAATAAATAGATATGTTTTCTTATGAATAAATAGATTAGCTTTTTTTTTTTTAACAAAAAACTTTATTTATGCGAGTACTAACAGGTGGACTAGTATTATTAAATCGGCACTACTAGTATTAAATCCATATAAGTTTTAGTTAGCCCTAATCTTCAAAAGACACGTGTATAAATTTGACAGCTGTTGCACTATTAGTATGTGAGTTATAGCATTTTTAGTGAAGCAACTTTTGTTAGTTTGAAAAAATGGATAAAAAGGAATTTCATGTGTTAATAAAGCATTGCTTTTTGGCGAAAAAATACTATTGAAGCCAAGGCTTGGCTTGATAAACATTATTCGGACTTTGCACCAGAAAAATCAACCGTAGAGAAGTGGTTTGCTAAATTTAAAGGAGGCGAAATGAGCACCGAGGACTATGCACGCAGTGGACGCCCCAAAGAGGCTGTTACCGACGAAAACATCAAAAAAGTCCCCAAAACAATTTCTGATAACCGTGAAGTGAAGTTGATTGAGATAGCTGAGACCCTAAAGATATCAAAGGAACGTATTGGACATATTGTGAATGAATATTTAGGATATGCAAAAGCTCTGTTCAAAGTGGGTGCCGCTTGAGCTCACAATCGACCAAAAACAACAACCAATTGATGATTCTAAGCAGTGTTTGGAGCTGTACAATCTTAAAAAACCCGAATTTTTACGTCGATATGTGACAATGGATGAAACATGGCTCCATCATTTCACACCGGAGCCCAATCGACAGTCAGCCGAGTAGACTGCACGTGATGAACACTAAAAATGTTATAACTTCATTAAAAATGCTAATAGCACAACAGCTATCAAATTTATACACGTGTCTTTTGAAGGTTAGGGCTAACTAAAAATCATATGGATTTAATACTAGCAGCGCCATCTATGTGTCAGCCTACGAACTTTTCATTATTCGAACCTGTTATTTATTGTTGGCAAGAAAAAAATTTTGTGGCTCTATAAAACTTTGAAATTTTGTAAATTGCCATTTTTGGCTCTTCCGACTCAAAAGTTGCCGACCCCTGGTCTAGTGTTAAAGACTTTCCAAGTTAAACATTATGTTATTTCGTGTATTCAAATATATCATTTCTATTTTCTACATACACAAGCAAGTTCTTGTTGAGTCATTAATTTATTGTTTTGAAATATGTAAAATCAAGCTAAACATTATGTTTTGACATATTTCATAACAATAAATTAACGATTCAACAGAAAAATTGTGTGTTTGTCAGGCATGGATGGTCAGGATAGTATATTTGTATACACGAAATAACTTTCCTTTGGGCCACACCATTCGCTTAGGTTTCGTTTTATAACATTTTCATTCACAACATATTCGTTCTAGTTGGAGAACGAAGCAAGCTCTACACTGCACACACATTGTGCCAAAACTAATTCGAATTTTGTACTCTCAAGGAATAAAAAAACTTAGAAAAGGAATGATGAAAAGATATTTTAGACATCCGAATACTTGCATCATTTTGGAACTGATACTCATTCTCTAAAAAGAAAACGAGAATTGGTCATTACTTTCTGGCTGCTCAGACGAGCTTAAATTGTCAACAAACTACGTAAATCTAAAAATCAAACGATAATGATAGAAAGGATTTTGGAAAATATACCACAATAGCATTATAGAAGATGGTCAATGGGAACTTGAAATAACGTGACGAAAGATAGCCCATTCCACTGAAGTGAGACTGAAAGGTTAAAAAAATGAAAGAAAATGCAAGCTTTGTTATGTGTTTAAATTTCACTAAAAATCTCTATTTCTTCAATGATAAATATATATTTTTAGACAGAGAGAATTTTTTCCCTCACAACTTTCAATTTATTTCTTCCTTTTTTATTTTCATACAAATAATCAATATTTCAAGGAAAAAATCCGTAGAAAATATGTGTGGTTTTATCTATCTTAAACGCTTTACTCTGTGTAAATACATCCAATTTCAGCTAATAAATTCATGAATACCATCGATTTTTAATGTATTAAAAATTTTAATAGCAAGGAAATTAAAAATGCAAGTGCATTGTCTCGAAGGACTATTCATAAAATTTAATATTAGTATTTTTAGCGCACCATATATCATTAAATATAGTATCGTATGATCCCTTACACAGATATCCAGCTATAACTTTTATCCTAGAATTATATCGAAAGTGAAATCATAAACAATAAAACTAACCCCTCAAAGTAAATATCATGCTATAAAATAATATCGAATGTTACAATTAAAACTGAATATATTAATGAATGAAATGAAATGCAGAAAAATATAAATACAAATATGGTTATGTATAGTATTTTATTATAGATGGATTTCCTTTTCAAATTGATTTTTTTGGAACTAGGGTAATTGTACAGAGTTGTAAACACTTTAATTTATACATTAATAGAAAATATTTTATTGTAGTTAGGATACCTTAGATAAATATATAGATATATATTTAGTGTAACATACACTAGATAGAGTAATATTAATATATATTTAAATTAACGCAACATATTTTTATAAATTTGGTTGTAATGAAAGTTCTGTTCTTTTTACCTATAGAAAAAAAATGAAATAACAAAGAAAAACATAGCCAAGAATATATTTATTTTAACACCGACCTAGTCCTGTTCTATGACATTTTGTCGATGCATTTCCATACATGTCAATTAGTTTTGCCTTGAAAAAAATGTATCTTTGTTTCAACCCTGCTCTTGAAGTTAACCCAAGTCCTCCAACTTGATTATTTGAAAAATGTTTCTGTTACACATATTGAAGAAAAGTATGGGTACAGATTCATTTCATAGTTAAATTCTTATAAGGAAGTCCTCCGTACAGCATGGAGTTTGACAATATCATGCTCTAAGTTCATTCCATTTCTTTTGACAACAAAGGGGGATTGAAATAAGATAATGACTTTACTTACTTGTTGGCATTATACTTGAAAGTTTATTTATAGATTTTAAATACCTGATGAAGAACAGTTCGTTTCCTATCCCACCCTATATTCTATGAACTCCTATTTGGATACAATCACTTTCTATGCTGTGGCAAAACTCTTAAATTATAGTCCTGTCACTGTGTTTTGCTCTTAATACATTGAGCTTAATATTATTATGGAGACTCCACTGATCTCTAGTTGTTGAAGTTGAATCAGTATTGAGATGTCTTGTAATTTATCTTCGAAAAAAAATATGAACAGAACTTTTATGAGAGTATAATTCATTTATTATCGAAAACATAAACGAAGTTAAATTATTTCTGTATTTTCAATTAAAAATATTGTACTTTTATTTATCTTATAAATTTTTTTATTTTAAAAAGCATAATTCTACTAACTTTAGAGAGGTGTATTTTGATAGAGACAGGTTCGAAATCCAGCTACCGAAAGATTTCTCTACTTCATTGGATATGAACATGGTAAATTCGTTGGTTCGAAATTCGCAATGGACTGAACCTAATTGAACCTAAGTTTAAATCATATATTAAAGCATTTTTAATAAGTTTCAATAATATATATTTTATATTTATTATATAATTTACTTTCCACTAATGTAAATATATATATATATATACTCAGAAC
This sequence comes from Caerostris extrusa, assembly GCA_021605095.1. Taxonomy (NCBI): domain Eukaryota; kingdom Metazoa; phylum Arthropoda; class Arachnida; order Araneae; family Araneidae; genus Caerostris; species Caerostris extrusa. Next base: position 18,120 of record BPLR01018925.1, read on the forward strand.
TATTCAGCGGACAGCGGACGGTGAGAAAAAGAATAATGTTTAAATTCAATTCTTTTGCAATGTGTGCAACAGTAGAGTATCCTATAGTTTTTAAAAATTACAAGTTGGTTAATTGAAGTTAACTGTAGTTTAGGCTTTGTGTTGTAATCATTGATTTGTACTATATTCTTCACTTTGCGTCTCAGAAAATAAATGATATCCCTACTCTCCCTTTTTGTGGGCGAATACATATCCAGCCATAATCTGAACTATATATATATAATAAAAAACTTCTGAATTGGTGTGTGTGTGGCATGCGGATAAATCACATTTGACAGTCACATATTCTGTGCGTATATTTTTATACCATCCATGCCCGTCGCAATGGCAAAAACTTCAATAGTGAAAACCCGCAAATTTAATATCCTTTGAATATCACTCAAACTTTACGAATTTTGACTTTTAGACACTAATAAAACTCCGATTTTCGAGAAAAACTTGGAAAGCCGACGAAAAAAAAATAAATGAATAAATAAATGAATGAGAAAATTCCCCAGGAACAACAGATTCCTTCAACTTTTTGACTAGAAAATGCAAGGAATTCTTTTTATTGGGGAAGACGCGGCCGTGATTTATGGATGTCTAAATGGAAGTCCGACGTTGCGGGGAAATGGGATGCATCTCTGTCTCGTCACGGAAGAGGTACCAAATGAAAATCCCTCTCCTTTTTGAAGGCACCAGCTGCATGGATTTATTAAAAATAAAATAGTGGCTTTCGTCTCTTTCTGGTGTTAGATATTTATGAGCGTACTATTTAATATTAATTTATTGTCCTGGTGCTGCTGGATATCCCTTTTATCTCCTTTAAGCCTGCGATAAGTCAAATCAAGTGACGGGTTTTTACTAAAGGATTTAAACTCAGAAAGATGATGTGCCATAGAAGTTTTTATTTCTTCAAAACAATAATTTCCTTATTTATTTTTAAAGTAGGAAATGTTGATTCTTCATTGAATGGTTAATTATTGACAAAATTTTATTATATACTAGAATTTATTAGAAATAGTATTTTCATATTTTCAAATTTGTGTTTAAATAAATTATATTTAATTATGTTCAAAGCTGTTTAATAAAGGATATTCCTTAAAGATATTGTACCAGTCGTCTTGAAGCTCTTTGTTTCTTAGCCAGTGACTTCAGCGGATATGACCGAGTAGTTTGGGTTGTTCAGCATCTTGCCTCGTCAGTTGTTATACCTGGTAAGAGTTTTCCGGGTTCTGCTTCCATACGATATTCAAATGCATGGTAGTTCATCCTAAAATTCATCCTGGAAGGCGCTGCCCTCTTTTTCAGCTTCACGGAGTCAAGTCAGTTTTTACCTACGGTCGCTCTATCTCAACAGACGGTGCCCACTTTCCGTCCTTTTATGAGACCACACGGAATCTTGGAGTTGGTCTAGATGTTGCTGTCCACCAAGTAGGGTTAAGAAATAATAATAATAATCATTATACAGAGGTATAAGGATCAGACCAAATAAATACAATTTTTTTCCGAGGCAGGCTCAAAATTCAGATATCGAAATATTCCCTATTTCGTTTCGAATGGGCATGATAAATCCGTTGGTTTTGAAATTCTCAATGGAATGGTTTGAAACTAATTTTAAAATGATTTATTGAAGCATATTTAATACCACGTCTTAATAATATGTATTTTTTATTTATTATATAAATTTTAGATTCAACAAAGCCGCTATGATGAATAATGCACCAAATGAGATAGTCAATTTGAACCAATATAAACTCATGTTTGTGAAAATTGCAACACCATAAAGGACATACGCGAATGAGCTGAAATTTTCAGGAAATGCAAATTAGCGCCTGATATGCAAATGATTAGAATTTCAAATCCGTAGCGCATGTGTATGCTGAACAGCGCCCTCTGAACGGCGGATGGATCGAATAAATAGACGGCTGTAGCGAGGCGTATATGGTTATTGGTGTTTATCTGCTAGTGGTAAACGTTAGCCCAATCGTTACTTATGCCTCTTCGATGAAAGAGAGCGAGATTTGAACAACTTACAGAGTTTGAACGGGGAGAATAATCGACCTTCGTGAAGCTGGATTGTCTTATCGTGCAGTAGCCGCTCGTGTGCAGCGTAACAGCAGCACAGTGATGCGACTTTGGAAGCAGTGGACGGACGAGTGTCGGACAACTCGGAAATCCGGGAGTGGACCCCGAAATGTGACGTCAGCTCGCGATGATAGACACCTGGTCCGCATGCCGCTGACGGACCGTACAGCTTCCTCTAGACAGTTGGCAGCACAGTGGTCAATAGCTACAGGTGTTTCATTGTGTGCTTCATCAATTCGTAGACGTCTGCTGCAGCGTGGACTGCGCGCAAGGACTCCTTTATACAGGATCCCTCTCACGCTAAGCCATCGCGGCCTGCGGCTACAATGGGCCGCTCAGCATAGAGACTGGCATGCTGATTGGCAGCATGTCGTGTTTTCTGACGAATCCCGCTTTAATTTGTGGTATCATGATGGCCGCATTCGTGTCAGACGCTATGCCGGTCAACGCCTCCTTCCGGAGTGCATTATCGAACGCCACAGTGGACGAACACCCGGAGTTATGGTCTAGGGCTGCCATAGCATATCATGGACGATCTCAATTGCTAAGAATTGTGGGCAATCCGAAAAGCAACCGGTACATCAGTGAAGTTCTACAGCCCCAAGCTGTTCCCTTCCTTCAAAGCTTGCCAGACGCTGTATTTCAACAGGACAATGCCCGCCCTCATATCGCTAGGACTGTTCAATCCTTCTTTGCAACGCGGCAGGTACAGCTTCTTCCTTGGCCTGCATATTCCCCGGATATGTCTCCGATTGAATATGTGTGGGATTTCGTTGGTTGGCGTCTCGCTCGTGATCCTCGTCCTGTTGCTTCTGCAGACGCGCATACAAACTTTGGGTGCGCATACAAACAATATGGAATGCTCTTCCTCAGGCAGACATTCAAAATTTGTTTGACTACATGCCACGTCGTATAGCAGCACTTATACTGATGGTGGCTACACAAAATACTGATTCCGATCTCTTGTTATTATTTGTTTGCTTTAAGCATTTAATCATTTATTTGTACCACTACCACTCAACTGTGTATTAAATTTCATTCAATTATGACGATTCCTTCATGGTGTTGCAATTTTCGCAAACATGAGTATATTTATGTTAATAAATATTAAAAAATGCGCAAATCTTTATATCATATATATATATATATATATAATATATATTTAGATATTTTATTTTGTGTGACATGCTGATATGTCACATGCGACAGGTCACATTTTCTATTCTATAAACCATCAACGGCCGTTGCAATGGCAGACATTTCAATGGAGGAAATCCGAAAATTTAATACCCTTTGAATATCACTCAAACTTTACGAATTTTGACTTTTAGACACTAATAAAACTCCGATTTTCCAGAAAAACTTTGAAAGTCGACGAAGAAAAAAAAATCGACGAATATATAAATAAATGAGTAAATTCCCCAGGAGCAAGAGATTCCTTCAACTTTTTGACTGGAAAATGCAAGGAAGTTCTTTTTATTGGGGAAGACGCTGCCGTGATTTATGGAAGTCTAAATGGAAGTCCGGCGTTGCGGGAAAACGGGATGCATCTCTGTCTCGTCACTGAAGAGGCACCAAATGAAAATCCCGCTCTTCAAAAATTCCCTCTCCTGTTTGAAGGCACCATCTGCACGGTCGTCCCTTTCTAGTGTTACATATTTATAAGCGTCCTATTTAATAATAATTTTTGTCCTCGGGGTGCTGTAAATCCGTTTTTTATATCCTTTAATCCTGCGATAAGTCAAAGCAAGTGAAGGGTTTTAATAAGAATGTGAATTCAAAACGAAAGATGATATGCCATACAAAAAGCTTTTATATCTTTTGCAAAAGTTGCTTTTTTTTATTTCTTTTAAACTAAGAAATGCAGATTATTCATTAATAATAAACTCTCTCTAATTATTGAGAGAAAGTACACAGTCCAGTCACATTAATGTGACCAAAACCTACTTTGCACATTGCAGTGGGAGTGTATATAAAGGATGTCCTAGGGCATCGGAAAGCGTTTCAATCGTTGGCGTAATGCAGAAACGTAGCGCAGGTCCGCTCTGAAATAGGTGGTTATTCTGGCTTTTGACAGGTGGTCAAATTAATGTGACTGGACTGTGTATATTAAGATGCCATAATTTTTATTAAAAAAAGTTTTTCGTATTTTTAAATTTGTATGTAAATAATTATATTTAATTATGACAAAATCAATTTAATAAAGGGTATTTCTTAAGTACATTGTATCAATCGTCATATAGTCTCTTTTTGTTTTTAAACCAGTGACTACTACGGAGGTCGCCAACAAATTCTAACATGAGCCTGTACTCCAGCTGTAAATGCTACAACAGGCTTACAAAAATCGGGATAATCACAGAAAATTTAGGTTAATTCTGTGAATAATGATACAGGCCCGACTCGCTCGTCGCGGGTGAGCAGAAGGCTGAGGTTCAATCTACTTAACAGCTTTGTTGTAGAAGTTGTTTCTGAAAAAGAGGATTCGATGGCGTCTATGAGTGCAGCATCGTTGCAGTGCGCCTCGTTAGTTGTAATACCTGATGTGAGTTTTCCGGGCTTTGCTCATATACGATACTCAAATGTGGAGCTAAAAACAAACCTCTAAAAATCCTCTCCGAACACACTGCCCTCTTTCTTCAGCGCCATGGATTCAAGTCAGACTTTTACCAAAGGGTGCTCTATCACAACAAATGCTGCCCATTTTCCCTCTTTCTATGAGACCAAACGGATTCTTGCAGTTAATATATATATATATTAACCATCAATTTTAAACCATCAGCGACCATTGCAATGGCACACATTTCAATGGAAAAAATCCCACGAATTTAATACCCTTTGAATATCACTCAAACTTTACGAATTTTGACTAGAGAAATAAAAATTCGGTGAATAAATAAATGAGAAAATTCCCCCAGGAACAAGAGATTCCTTCAACTTTTTGACTGTAAAATGAAAGGAAGTTCTTTTTATTGGGAAAGACGCGACCATGATTTATGGAAGTCTAAATGGAAGTTCGGGGAAATGGGATGCATCTCGTCACTGAAGAGGCCCCAAATGAAAAATCCCTCTCTTCAAAAATTCCCTCCTTTTTTGAAGTCATGGATTTATTTAAAAAATAGTACTGGCCGTCTCTTTCTAGTGTTATATATTTATGGACGTCCTATTTAATATGAATTTATTGTCCTGGTGGTGCTGGATATCCCTTTTATCTCCTTGAGATCCTGCGATAAGTCAAAGCAAGTGAAGGGATTTACTAAAGGATGTAAATTCACAATGACATATGATGTGCCATAGAAGCTTTTATTTCTTCAGTTGTAAATAGATGTTTTATTATTACTTTTAAACTAGGAAATGCAGATTCTTCATTGAATGGTTAATTATTGTGATGAATTTTATTAGATGCCAGAATTGAGTAATGCTTCTCTGTTTTCACAACTCGGCACGTTTAAAAATTAGGGAGTAGCTGTGTTTTTTTACACCTCTGAATTGGATATTGTGTGTAATGCACTACACGTGTGAACAAGACTTTCTGGTGAGTTGAAAGGGGCATAGCTCAATTGTAGTATGCACAACTAGTGTAGTAGCTCAGGTTGAATCAGTTGACGATCTCAATTGTATTTGCAGGTTTTAGAAACAAAAAGAAACTCGATTGCCATTGATACAATGTGTGTAAGCGTCTGTCATGGATAGTTAATTTGTCTGGAAAAGAGATTCATGGTTTTATCTCCACTCTGGTTACAAACCATCATTTTTGTTGATTTTTACACGAAATTTTTTTTTTAAATTAGCACAAACCGTTTTACTGACATGACACATACTAGAAAAAAAAAAAAAGATTAAAAATCCTTTAAATTATTATTACAGTGTTTTTAGTTTATATTGAAAGGTAAGAATTTATAATAAATTTAACAAAATGGGAAATATTTGTATGTAAAAATTACTCATGACGGAAGTTAAACTTCATATTGTGTGTATGGACCAACCAGATGAAGCAGTCGATGGAGAAGTAGAGCAAACCGGCGATACATCTCTCTGGCCCCGGTTTATATGTAGTAGAAAAGAGAAAATTTGGGTATTCATCAACGTATGTTATTGAAGACATATATATATATATATAAACGCGTGGTATATATATATATACCACGCGGAAAAGAAAACAATTAAAGTTAATTTAAGTAATAGTAGTACTTAAACATACTAACTACTATTACAACTATTACTTAAAATAACTTTATGGTTTTCTTTTCCTGGTCACGGAGGAGTTAAAAGGAATGCATGCAGCCTGAGGACTCTGATTTATTGCCTCAGCGAATCAAAACACAATTCTATTCATTTTTTAAGATTCTTAACAAATTTTTGCATCTTTCCTACGAATGACGATTTAAAGTTTTATAATTGCTTTTGATTCATCGCCTTATCCTTGTACACTTCACTAAAAAAAAAAAAATCTTTAAAAATCTTTTCTCTTCACGAAATGACAGTTCACTTCCACGCAATCAAGTGCTTAATCCATTAATCCTGAAGAGACAGCTCTCTTTTTACTTTTTTTTTTTTTTTTTGAAATTCGGTGTTTATCAATTAGTAAAAATCCTGAAGATTCCATTTCCCTTCCAGCCTTTAATGTTTCTTTTCCTTTTAAAGTTAGGCAGAATATTTCTTATAAAACTTTTTTTTTTTTTTTTTGTTCTCCGAAATATATATAACGGGATTGAAATTTAGAGCCATCCTATTCTAATGAGATTATGTGCTTAGGGATTTTGGTCTCAAACAATTTGAATTTTTAAATGCAAATATGTGAAAAACTCTTTTAAGAATTCATGTGCGGAATTTGTTTATTTTTACTTTTATTTGTTCTTAATTTGTCTTATTTTCAAAAAGTTTGCATTTAATGAGAAAAGATCATGTGGTAATATAGCCATAAGGCACTGTTAAATGGCATGGCACTATTCACATCTGTTATATAGTCACATTTTCAATGTTAACATCCATATACAAAAACTTTTTATTTTAATTTATTTATTTTTTGTATTACTGTATAATACAAGCTTCTTGTAAACTAAATTAATGCAAAATAACCTAATGTAAGCTAGACGTATTAAATTAAGGAAATTTGCATATTTTGCCGACTTTCTAGAAAAGTATTGAGCATAACATGTATTAAATATATGGCATGTTTTCACGAAGATATATTATGATCCCTAATAAAGAAGCAAATTTCTAGTCTAGTCTTACATAAACGTTTTTATGATGCATATAGCAATTCTGGCAAGATTTAAAAGGTTTTATTCATTTATTTTTCAATTCCTTCTATTAGCCCACACTCTCCCTATATATAACTTGTTCAAGTTTTCAATTGTTAATAATATACTTTTTTATTCATCCACTCAAGTTCAAATACATTTTTTTAACTTGTAGTGGATGACACTTGATGTTAAGACAGTTTTTTTCAAATATTAACTCAGTAATTAAATTTAATCAAATAATTTTAGTTTTTTTACATTTAAGTTGCATATATCTACCAATAGATGGCGCCAGATAAACTTAAAAAATATGAATGAAAATTATTTATAAAGGACTTTTGCAGTAAATGAAAAAAAGTAGGAAATGACTTAAAATTTTTTTATATTACTTGTTTTATTTATATTTTTGATGCATCGGAGCTTAATGTAAGTTTCATTAGCAGCTACTGTGTTTTCAAAACTAAGAAAATGAAGTAAGGAGATTTAGTTAGAACTAATAACTTTTAATAACAACTAACTAATAATTAATTTTAATATCAGTGATTGAAATTTATTTGGTATTAATGTATGGAATTTCTATAAGGATATTCTATTTTTTGGTGTAAGATATTATATTTCTAAAGCTAATACACAATAAAAAAAATTTAAATTAATAAAATGACTAGTGATTTAAGAGAATACGTTTTTAAAAAGCCTTTTTCTAAATATGATACCTTCAATTTATTATATTTTTAACTTTAAATGAATTATCTGGCAAAATAATTGTGTCAACATGACATTTTATGGGACATTTCTATAAACAAGACACATACTCAAAAAAAAAAAAAAGCTGCGATTTTGCTACATACTGTAGTATACCTATATATATATATATATATTGTTTCAAATAGGCTTATATATACATGTATATATATATAAATTTTCAGTAATTTTGTACGTTTATTACACTCGGCCAGGACAAAGAGAGTGCATGCTGCTTTTACCTTATTTTAGTGTATCCTTGTGCTAAAGCAACAATGAAATCAATATTATTGCTGTCTTATATACCACACAATAAAAAAAAACAATAACACAAAAAAGAAAATTTGATCAAACAGTGTTTTCTAATATCGTTCATTAATGTGAAAATGTTCTACACATTCCGTAAAAGAGAGGAATGATGAAGAAGAAAAATAATTCCACTTTTGAATAATACATTTGGTGAGACGGATACATTGGGCCAAAGTAATCTGCCATTTCCCACAAGATTTCTTCAAGTTACCGGAGCTGGTGATTCATCAGAAACTATTAATTACGGATCGCGCAGCACGCAATGGAACTTGGCGATAAAAAAGGAAGGGCTCGTTTAACATGACGCCATTTTTAACCTCATGTCGCCGCGCTGCATCATCACTCTTATCCCCGCTTTTTCAGTTCATTGTTTTCGCAATGAATAGAGTCTAATGAAGATGGGTCTCAGGATGACAAACGATGCATTAGAGAAATTAGAATCTGTCTCGGTGGCCCTTTCGGGATTCATTTGAACAAGTCACTGGAGATGGCGCGTGGGCATTAATGGTTGCAAGAAAAGAAAGTCCCGAATGTCAAAATAAGTACCTTTTTCGAACTACATGGATATTTGTCACTTTTATTTGGATTACGTGTTTGACAGCAAATGATGAATTGACTGCAATTTCTTGCTTACAATTTTCGGTTTATTCGAAAGGAAATTGGAATGCGTGGTACGGTTTATAAACTGCGTTCTTTTTTTCCAAAATTTCAGTAGTTCTTCTCGTGATCCAGCACTAAGCGACCTAAATAACTTTCAATTGAGAGTTTTTGCATACCGTACTTTAATTACCTTAGAACGTCCGTTAGCTTTTTCTCCCTAGCGCATAGGAAATTATGTTTCCTATGAGCATGCGCGCTAGGGAGAAAATAAAACACTTCATTTAATTCATTTGTTAACTCCTTTGCCTACTAGTATGAGTAATTTCTAATTTGCACCAAATATATTTTTTCAATAATTGGTTTTTTATTTATTACTAAATCATTCTTAAATATAGGTCATAATAGTGTAAATATTGTTAAATATTGAGTATTTCTTTTTTAGAAAGATTCTTGAAATTAATATGGTTCATTTTTGTACTTTTTTCAATATTTGTTACCTTTTTCAATTCCTTCTATCAGCTCACACTCTCCCTACATATATCTTGTTCAAATTTTCAATCGTTAATAAAATACTTTTTATTCATCCACTCAAGTTCAAATACACTTTTTTGAACTTGTAGTAGATGACACTGGATGTTAATACAGTTTTTTTTTTTCATATATTAATAACGTAATTAAATTTAATTAATTAATTTTATTTCTTTTAGATTTAAGTTGCATATATCTACCAATAGATGGCGCCATACAAACTTAAAAAAATGAATGAAATTATTTATAAAAGATTTTCTGCCATATAAAAGAGTAGGAATTGAATTTAAATATGTTTTTTTTTTTATTACTTGTTTGATATACTTTAGGATTATTTCATTTAGAGTTTTAATTTTAAAATTGGAATCTATAACACATTTCACACATTGAAAATTTTACACACTAATTTATATTTCAGGACTTTATTTTATTTGGTGTACTCATTATTCGCTCATTAATTTGGTGTATTCATTATTAAATTTGTGTGAAATTCTTTTAAATATTTTTAACTATTATATTTATTGTGAACCAGGGACCCATGAAACCTAAAGTTATATCCTTCAGAAAGGTTTTATAGGAACATTTGTTTTATGTGCTTTACTATGTCTTGAAAAATCCACTGACTGGTGATGGGAGCGGGAAAGATATTGTTTTGCAGGAAAAAGTTTATGAAAACTGTCCTACATTTGCGTGTCATTTGGGAGAAATCACGAAAACTCCTACTGCGAAGCCTGAATATGAGAGATGCTTTTACACATTATGTTACATTCTCCATGTCGTTCCATAATTTATGAAAGCAGTCTCTACAACAAACAACAGCCAGCGTAATCGAATCAAAGCTCGCTTACACGCTACCTCTGGCCCTCCCCGGACACCTGCGTGTCTTTCCTCATTTAGATTAACTCTAAATCAGCTCTTCTCACTCGCAAAAGTTAACGAAAACTCCCATCATTCTTAAAATAACGCCGTGTTCAACCTGGAACACGAAGATCATTAAAACGAATTTCTCCTCGAGTATTCTCGTGCGTTTCGAGAGAAAAACCCGAGTCACTTTCGAAACTAATTGTACTTCCGTGAAGGATAAAAAAAGAGCGATGGATTCAGTAACCAGTCTTTAGGAAATTGATTTGTTAGCTAATTTATCACGCGTCTCCTTTCGCCCTATTGTATTAGAAAAGTTTATTTTTATATATAAGTCAGCGACTTGGATAATGAAACATAAAAGCGAATAATGAGTTAGAAGCCTCCCTGATTGCAATGGATTGAAAGTGACGACGCCATCTTGAATCCCTTGATGAAAGATCGTGTTAGCATTCAAATCCCTTCCTTTTTTTATATCAGACATGGGAAGAATTGATTGGTGAGATTTAGCTTTGATTAATGAAGGGAGTTTTAATAAGCATGCATCGCTAATCATGCTCATGCGTTAGTTCTTTTGCTGTTGTGGACGAAATACAAGTTTGCATGTTATGTAAAAAGTTGATAAGTTGAAAGATTATGAGATTTTAATGCAATACTAATTACAAGTTACTATACTAATTACATGTTATAATTGTTTATACTTATAACTGAAATAATATATAATTTGAATGTTCCCCTAGGAAAGAAAGGACGGTAATTAAATTATTTCGGCATAAATTAAAATATTTGAAGCCGATTAATTAATTTATTAATTTCAATTGATAAAATCTTAACATGAAAATGCTTCCTTAATACAACCAAATTTTAATAAAATAACTTTTCTAGAACAAACTGTACAAGATTCAAGAAGAGAAAGTTTGGCTCAAGAGCCTGAACATAGTTGGCAAAGTTTCCTATTTCTATATTGATTAATTACAGTATCAACATGCCGGTGATTCAACGTCATCTCATGGAACGTTGGTGAAGGAAAATAATATACGACAATTTATCCGGCATGTGTGACTTGTGACATATAACCTGCAAAGCTAGGGTGCAGGAGAATTCATATTGTATCAAATTGTCTTAGTTGCATCCGTTGCGGTTACTGTTATCTGGAATGAGTAGACACGATGGCGAAAATCCAAAACGTATGAAAATCCCTCTCACGTCGACAGTAAAAATTTATGGTGGAAGTATTCTGGATTTTTTTTCCTATTCGACATGCAAATTTGAGGCAGTTACTCGTAAAAAAGACCTCCCAGGCGGCAAAATCCTTCACCACATCGGTGGGCTATTTGTGGCAAAAATATGTGAAGGCCGTATGTCATATTCTACTAACTACAGCCTGCCAGTGAACCATACTTAAAAATCAAAAAATTTGCTACCAAATGTTCATTTCATCTCTATATTAACAATTTTTTCTTTTCCATCTGGTAGACAATAACAGTTTGACAAAATCCATGAGTTCGTGTACACATAGAAGAAAGGAAGGAAGGGGGGGGCAGTTCTGTTGTGATGGAACACCCTTAGGTAGAAGTTTGACTTGATTCCGTGTCGATGAGGTAGTGCCTTCCGAGAGGATTTTTAAGGAGTGTAAGAATTTTAAGGTTTTTTAAAATTACACTTAAAAAGACATAAACTATATAAATATAACGTATGAAACCAAAAATCGAATTGCTATGTGTTTTCAACATAATTTCCTTACATTTACTACAAATATGAGAAATCAATATTATTTATGAATAATAAAACCTATAACAAAGTGCGCAAATAGCTATTAAGGAGGCGTTAGGTTCGAGTCCGTATAGACATCAGTTGCAGTCACTTTTTATAGAAACAAAGATTACTCTATAGCGATTGTGGCATCGATTGCAAAATCTGATGTATTGATAATGAGTTTGTCCAGTTGAAATTTTCCAGGTTTTCTTCAATATGTTATGTGTCATTGCGAAGAAATGTGTTCTGAAAACCAATATTCTACTGTCATCTAATGCCAGTGGATTGTTCTTGTATAAATTAGTGTAACAGTTTGCCCATTCAATGTAAGCAAGAAAGCCAGGAAAAGAATTGTGTATCTTTATTGTGGAGAAATACGCGCAATATATTTTACCATAATATTCAGATATTTTTTTGATTCTATAAAGTAGATATGTAACATAATCAGTGACGACTAGATAGCTCGATTAACAATTTATCATTAAATTTTGAATAATTAATACTCAGCAATAACGTTTGTGCTCATATCTGCCTCCCTTTTCTCTCCCTCTCCCTTTTCTCCGAAGCCAACTGAATGCTCTTTCTTTAAAGATTTATCCTAGCCATTCCCAACATATACATAAACGCTTTCAGTTCGGCTTTCAAAACAAGCTTTTCTTGATAAACTCCACTAAGCAAAGCTGTAAAATAATTAATAAATGCCTGTTCTTATTGAAAAGAAATACATACGCTTCTATTTTTTTCAATGTGATATCTATTGAATCTCTCTGAAAGTGAAATAAACCAATTGAATCGCCGGCACTGGAGTGCCTGGGAGTATCGCGGCAACCCAATCCCCCTTCTTCCGAAATCCAATCAAGGAAACGCCCACCAAGAGGACTCCGAGATAAGTCAGGGCAATTATCCACGCGAAGCGCACGGCGTCACGAGGTGTAAGAAGGGAAAATAATTTTCTTCCAGGTAGTAAATTGGTTTTCTGAATTAAAGGGATCCTGTTTCCTCAGATTAAAAAAGAAAAACATTTTTGATTTAATTCTTTTCGCATAATGTTTCCCTATTTTCTAGAAAGTCTGTTTCCAAATCAGTCTGTTTACAATCCTTCTTCAAATGCAGTTTAATATCTTACGAATCTTGTTATAATATATATTTTTCATATTACTAATTGATATTATTCGTCATTGATTAATCTTATTTAAATGATATATTTTTTATTTTGGTTAAGAAAGACTGAAACGCCAATATCGTTGGGGCTCGCCTTATGCTTATGTATGGTCTAAACTGCCCAATAATGGGCGTTGATGATAGAATGATAGGCGTTGAAAAAGAACAATGTCTTCCCTGAGGACTTCTAGGAGAAACTGCAGCGCATCTGGGGTGATATAGGGAAATGCCCTAAAATTTACAATTTGACTTAACATTGTCGAAATGGCCATCGAGTCACATCATTTCTGAAAACAGTGGCAGCAACAGACTCCTTCAACGGATTCGCCTTTGTGTCCTCTTGCGCATTGGTTGTCTTTATCAATGGGCAACAATTAAAGTTTCATTATTCGAGTTAAAAGTTGAGCAAATATGGGTTATTATGTTAAATATTATCGACGAAATACTGTTTTATGGCATTTTAGATGAATAGTGATACAAAAACTTATATTTTTTACTCGAAAATCTTCGTTGTAATGAAAATTTGGATTTTTTTGGTTGTATATTTTATAGAGGGAATACTTAGGATTTAAAAAAAAAAAATGCTTTAGTTTTGTTTTTACAATTCACGGAAGAGAATTTATTACAAACAGTAAACCGAAACTGAAGTTTCGGGTGACAGCGTAAGTGGTAAAAATTGTAAACGAAAGTGGAAGGCAAACGCAAATATTGCTCTACGACGGATCGTGTAGATGGTAAATATCCAATTTAAAGACGGAAAAGACGAATCGATAATGTTAGGGGTTCTAAACGGTGTAAAGCTGTTTTAAAGAAATAATATAATAGTTAATGTGGAATTTTTTTTCATCTAGTTTTTTTTCTTAATATCTTGTAATCTAAAACTTTAAATGTAAGAAATTATAATTATTTTTTATTATAATTAAAATATATAAATATATATATATGGCAATATAAGATTTTGATGTGAATAAGGCAAGTAAATATGATAGAAAATTATATACTTATTAATTCCTATATAACGTAATACTAATATATATATATAATATACGTATAGAGGGAGATATTCGATGGTGATATTGATGTTACGCCATGAAAGTAAATAAATGTCTATGAAAACCTATATGCATGTGCATAACTAGTAGATTTTCGATGTTTTATCAAAAATTATAATATTTATTATATTCTGAAATACAGTGTATGAGTTTATTTTATAGGAATCCAGGAACACCATTATATAATTTCTTCAAACATTTTATGGCTGTATGCATAAATAGTTTAGACAAGAATATTTTTTATCTATTGCACGGATTTTTATTTTTATCATATTTTCTGAATCATAACTGAATGAATATATAAATTTCCCAAAGTAGCTGCCCTGCGTACTGCAATTTCCTTTTGTTAGAATAAGCTCACAGAGCTCAGCATACATATGTACTGGTGCGATCCCCAGTTTTAGCGCTATATTCTAAAAGGTTGGTTTAATATTTAAAATTCAATAATTCTATTTTCGAATCCTTCTAAATAGTTTTCTGGTTAAAAGTTAAAAAAAAAAAAAAAAAAAAGAACTTGATGTTGCCTGTTGAAGAAAATGTGGGAAGTTATTGCTTTAGCAAATGTTGCTTAAGATGTAGTAATTAGTTAGTCTCAAGCAAAGAATATTTTGAGTAATAAGTTTTTTTGAATTTTATAATTTTAAAATATTTCCTTGATTACTTGAAAATTAAAAATTATATTTTTCAAGTAAATTAATCATTTTTAACTTATTCAGTAAATGCCAGTGCCTGAAGAATTTGCCACCCAATAATATCATAATAATTTATTTTCATACAGAAAAAAACTTGGCCGTCTATGACTCGACGAGGTGTGGGTGGTCTAGAAGAGAAATTCATTCCCAAGCTAAAAGTTTTATGTATTCCTTTCTATCCGAGATATGAAATTGGATACAATTTTACTTTTTTTCCTAAAATTCGAGTCATAATTTGCGTTTGTTAATTGATAGTTTTTATATATTTGATAATTATAGTACTACAGAGTTCATAGAAAAAGCCATCTAGCCATCTGCAGTGAAGCAGAAAAAAAAAAAATCTAAACACCCCTGACACTTTAATGGGAAAATTTCTGAAAGACGAAACTTGATTCAATGCCAAATGCAAACTATGAAGAAGAATGTATTTTTAATATATTTAATTTAACTTATACATATCCCACGCTAAAGGTTAAAAAGCGTATTCCACAAAATCAAGCAAAAAGAAGAAACCTTTCAAATGCTTCCTTGTACCAGAATCCTTTTGAGTGTGGCCGAAAAATAATCCTGTCACAGTGAGTCCTGATTCGCACGATAGAATCATTCCCATCTCTTCCCGACAATTGACATGTCAGACTGCAATTTTTAGGATCACATTTACGAATTGTGTTTGATCAGCTCAGGTGGAAATCCAATGTGATGAAATTCGATTTCACACGAAAGTGGTGTTTCTATTTTATTCGACCGAAATTCCATGGGATAACGGGAGAAACCTTCTGGTTCGCTTTGTCGCTTTAGATTTTGAATGACTCGTTTGAATCGATCGATTGATTTTATCCCTCAAGTAACCTGTTGAAAAGGAAGGAATCCTGTATTTATTTGAGACGTATGAATTGTCTGGGAGAATTGAAAGTTGTCTTTCCTATTCACAAAAAGCTTTACCAATTATTTTTCATTTACATTGTTTAGTATAAAAAAAGTATTCATTTTTTATGCATGTCTAAGGGTCTTACTTTTCAATTATGTATTTATACGATAAAATAGAATTTTAGGATTCGTTTAGGAAAAAAAGGCCTAAGCGTCGTTTATGAACTGAAAGTAAATACGTAGCTCGTTACAGAGTTACTCAGAAAACAAAGCATGAGTTATTTTTACATAAATACATATTTGAGATTCGGAAAGTTATGTCGTTCATTTTACATTAAATTCAAACATATAAATTTAAAAAAAATTTATTTTTATTTAATGATGTAATTACACAACAATTTTTGTCATATAGAGTGTAGAATTTCAATTGGTTTCTCAGCAAAATATCTGGAAATGAGATTTTGAATATGATCTAAATTTTCAAATTCATTGTCACATGGAAAATGTTGTAGCGTTTGGAATAAATGGAAAAAATATTATTCAATACCGGACAAGTATTTTGGGGGAAACAGTACTTGCCTAACCAATTCATTAATTTTTCCCGGGTTTGTCTTGAACAGTGCAGTATTGCATTATTGTGTTGCAGAATAACTCATTTTTATTTACAACAGCTGAACGCTTTTCAATTAAAGATTGATTTACTCGATCCAATTGTTCACTGTTAAAGTCTGCATTCAAATTTGTTGAGGTTTCAGTTCTTCGAAATGAATTATTTCAAGCACACAAATAAGCCTTCTACGACTACGATTAAGAATAAGAATTTTTGCGTCGATTCATTCGAGGCAGTCACAGCCTTTTGGGTTGTGAATTAAAATAGAAGACCCACTTTTCATCTCCAGGGGTTAAAAGATTTTAAAAAACTTCTGTCCTGGTCCGTTGAAGTAAAATGCTTTGTCTCTTTAGACAAATTATGCCTGACCCAACCCTACCGTTCTGCTGCAAATGTTCTTGGATAGTCGATAAGGTTGGTAAAATTGTTTAATAGTTCGTCGATTGTCTGACACTGATTTGCTTCCACTTCCGCCGTTAATATATATATATTAGATATATTAGATATAATTTTATATTTATACATATCAATAAATAAAAAGAGACGTTCTTAGTTAATGGATTAATTCAATTTTGAGAGATAAGTCTGATGCTGATTTTAACCTTTTCACGATTTCAAAATTGTTGCTACTTTTATAGTTTTATATAAATTTCTTTTTAAAGCATGCCTTTTATTAAAATTAAAGAAATGTGTATTGGTATTGTATAATATTTGTAAAGCTATTGGGTATTATTTCTTTATTTGCATTCACTAATTGTATGGAAAATCAAAATAATTTAAGAGTTTTATTGCACTTATTAATTGTTTTTATTGCACTAATTATAATTGACACTGTATGGAAATGCTATTTATTGCTTTATTTTTCATTGTACAGACTTTATTTCAACACCAAGAATCACTGTGACTTTAAAAGTGCACTGTTAAATTTTCTGTAATGTTTAATGCTTTTATTTTGCCGGGGCATTCCATGAAAAATTATAATAGTGAAGCCTATTTTTTTTTTCAAATTTACCATGAGAGTGTAAGAGTACTTTTGTAGCAAATTCAGTGAGCCTCGGGTTCCACTTTTATTGCCACGCCATAAAGGGAGAGGAAGTGGAAAGATGTTTCCTTCAGGATGGACTTTTAGGGGGTAACTGTTTTGTATTTTTCAGTCATTGCGTAGAAAAAGGGTAAATTCCCATAAGATTGTTTAACTTATGGGATGATTCCTATAATTATAAAAGTAATGATTTCAACAGATACCTTCAACGGTTACGAAACGCCCTAAAATGACATCAAAATTAAAAGTAGTATATTTGAAATTTTACGAAATTTAGTAGATGATAAATGAGTCGTTAACATCACTAAGCACCTAAAAATTCAGTCAGTCATAGTTAATATCAAGAGAAGTTCCATTATACGTATTATGTAATATGCAGTTAAATATATGGCAGAAATCATAACTGAAACTGTAATTAAATAAATGATTTCAAAGAAAGTCATTTTCCATTATGTTCATGTTTAGAGACTCTTAAAGCACAATCAACTCACTCCCTGCATTTTTCTCACTCATAAACCTGGGAAACACATTCCAAATTTAAATAATCCAATGTACCATTCTAATAAGCTTCACGCCTGAACGAAAATGCAAAGCGATTACACTTTCGAAACATTTGCTGACGCACCATAAACGGCATTCCCCTAAGACAAAAGGGAGAGAAAAAAAATGTCTTCCAAAATTAGCAAGTGCTTTTTATGAGAAGGCGGCCCATTTCAAGTCGTTCCATTAAAAGAAACAACAAACTTTAATTACGCCCACTTGACGTTGTATGCCGACTGCGTAGTTTTAGAGGAATGTCGCTCATGTTATTTGAAGTGCTGGGAGTATTTGTGACTAATTGCGCCCATTGAGAACATAAGTGCCACTTTGAATTTGGCGTCTTTGTTGCCCGTAAATGTGGAGTTTACGAAAGAGACGGAATTCTTCCGGTGTCCTTTCTTAATTGGCATTTCAAAGACTTCTCAATTCTAAGTTTTCGGAATGGACCCAAGTGGCACGGAGAATAGCATGTTGGATTTCGAAATTAAGGAAGGCAAATTCGAAAACGATGCAGTATTAAGAGTTTCCAGAGATGGGTAGGTTAAATCTGTAGTACAGAACGGTTGTCCACTAAGCTGGAAGAGGAAGATGCGAATCCGCTTCAAATGCTCTGTGTGGTCATTTTAGATATTTCCTCAAAGCTAAGTCTTTGCATAATTGATAGAAATAGCTGTAAAGAATAACATGTTGGGTTTTCTGAACTAGATGAGACAAGTTGGAAAACGAAAAAAGGCACCTAAATTTTCCAAGAATGAGTACGATAAATCTGTATTCCAGAAGGGCTTTCCACTGGGCTAGAGGAAGAAGGTGCAAATTCTCCAGATGCTGCGTCTGGTCATTTTTAATTGATATTTAGATACTTTTTAATGCTAAGCCTTGTACAGTTGATCGAAATTGCATGAAGAATTGCACGTCGGATTTCCGAACTAGGCGAGGCTAGTTGGTGGAAGATTAGAAGTAGAAAATTAGTATCCTAGTGAATATCTGAGAAGTGTTCATTCAGCTGTGAGTCAAACTTTTTACTCATATTGGCGTTTCAAGGGATTATATCCGTTTCTCCTTCACCTTTGAAATTCAAGAACATTCCAATCTATCAATTTGTTGTACCCCACTTCAAGTAAAAGCAGAGAAATTTTTTATGCAGTGCTTGTCGGTTTTCAAAACTATGCTTTGCATGTTAGATATCTGTTGAAAGGATGCTGGTTCAAAATCCGATAAATTAACCCAAATCAATATATTCTTTATCTGTGCTACAGAAATGAAAGATTAATCTGCAGGCTACATTCTCTGTGGGCGCAGAGGCGGAAGATGCCCCATTAGAAAGTTATGGGACATCTCAGAGTTATGATGCAAAACTGTTATTGATCATCTCAGCTTTTGACCTAGTGACAGCTTTACACACAGTGACATAAAGAAATTCGATGGTAAATCTCAGTGTGTTTAAAGTGTCTCGCATCTTAATCAGGCTGCTTTGTGAAATGTTTTAGCGATTTCTTCTGTAAGAAACCTACTTTCTGGACTATCTGGAACCTACGCTATTGCCCTCTACCCTTCTTCCGTTCATAGACTGCTCATGAGTTACCCCAGACCCACAAAATTCAGAAATTAATAAATTTTTAATCATTGGGTAACAAAAAGTAAAATGAGATAGGAAAAATATCCCTTATTTTAATTTAAAATATTAGAATTTTTGATGATCCTACTGGGAAAATCTCGGAATCGCTTTAAAATGATTTATTTTAATTATTAATATTACAAGTGCAAATTAAAAAAAAAAAAATTATTGATTCAATTTTCTTCGTCATCTTATTATTTGATATATAAAAAAACTTATTACATCAATAATTGGAGAGGTAATTTTTTTTAATAACATTTTTTAATTAAATTTTTTTTTTTCATTTTTGATCATTTTATAATTATTTATTATGAATTAAATGGTTTTTAATTGGCATTTTTCTGTCCAATAAATGGATTGTAATTAATTTAATTTATTTTGCAAATATGCAATAAAGTTTAGTACAACAATTATGAAACATTCTCTTCTTAAATAGCGAGGAGTTAAAGCATTGATTTTTTTATTAAACAAAAATGTAACATTGATTTTAATTTTAAATTTGGAAATTTTTTTTATTTAATGTAAATTTGTTTTAAAAACAAGCTGTTTTATTAAAATGGAATAAATATATTTTACTTATTATATAACAATTTTAAATCTAAGTAAAGGGTATTTTTATATTTGTACAAATTAATAATAATAAATAAATATTTAATTATTTAATACTTAATTTAATTTTATTAATTGATTAATTATAAATTAAATTTAATAAATAAAACAATGTTACAATGAGCTAGCAAATAAACAAAGATAATTAACCAATTTTTATTATCATTTTCCGGAAATATTCATTTGCTTTTCTATGAAGATGCTTTCGTAATTTAACAACAACTAATTAAGTAATTAATTTAACAACAACAATGGTGAGTGTGCTTTATGCTTTCAGATTGTTGTGATATTTTTTAATATTTCTTTTTTATGCTGTTGAGAGTTCCACTAAGAAATAAAAAATAGTGAGATCACATTTATTTCAAAATTTACATTTTATTTCTTAATTTAAATATAGATTGAAATATAAACACTTTTCCATTTGCACATCGCAAATAAATGTATTGACACCATGTGTATTTTTTACTTCATTTTCAAATCCCATCATATTCATTGCTAACATCACATAACATAACAGTAAATTTAGATGTCTGTAAAATTTCATATATATGATAATAAAAACCAACCTGCATCTACAATTCTTGAATGATACATTTCGTTGTTTACGGAAGCTGTTGGATTTTGTTACAGAAATGGTATTTTTCGATCATAAAATCTTTTTTCACTTATCTCATTATCTGACAATTCAAACATCTGTTACCATGACAACGGAAGTTTTTTGAGTTGCCAGCTATAAAATTTATTCCTTATTAATAACAACCAAAGGAGCGCCATTTTTTACGACTTCTTTTCAAATTCGGTGGGTTCAATTCAATTGTTATTTAGTTGCTTTAATTTAGTTGTTGAATTTTTATTCCAGTAAGGAAATTCTAAAAACTAACAACTGTTTTGTTTTTTGTTTTTTTGACATAGAAAAGATTTAAAAATATTTATTTTTTATCTAAAAGTATCTTCTATATCGCTGAAATTTCAGAGGCTAGTGCACTAATGAATATTCGATAGTTAATTTGCGAAGGAATGATTTATTTTTATATTTCCGTGTCAAAAATGGATTGAAAAATAATAACCCATTTTCCATTTATTAAAAATTAGGAAATTTCGACTAGAGCTAAAAATCAATATTTTCACTTCTGCTTTTGCTACTGCGTTCTAAATTACTATATTTTTTTTTTTATCTGGAAATAAAATCTGAGTAATTAAAAATTGAAAAATTTAAATATCTGAAAAGTTTGATTTATATTATTGAATATATTTGCTTCACACTTTGCATTCACATATGTGAATAAAAAAAAATTAAGTTAAATTAAAACTTAATCATAAAATATTATTATTCAAAAATATCGTTCAATTTATTATTTATTTTAGTAAACGTAAGGAAAAAATAAGGCATTTAAAACTCAATATATTTTCTTTTCAATTTAACAAAATATCTAATTTATATCTATCATATATATAAACAAATGAAGTATAATAAAGTAAGTAATAAAACAAAGTAAATAAGGTAAATAAAATGTAAAATAAACTAATCTCATATATAAACAAATAAAGAATTTGCATCAAGCATGATGAATTAAGTTCAATAAAAATACAAAGATTAAAAACATTAGTGTAATTATTTATGAATGAATTTAATTTTTGAAAAACATTTTGGAAAACAATAATATGCTAATAATAATAACAATAATAAATATATATATATATAACGAAAAAAAGTTTTAATTTATATTGACAATTACATCATTTTAAGTATTTGAAATAAGAGTCGAAGAGAAATCATTTGCACTGAGATATAAGATGTTTAGTTGATTCAGTGTTATTCTCCTTTTTTATCATTATTCCAGTAAAAAATATTAAATATTATTATTTTGACAAATGACCGGAATAATATAAGAATAAAGAAAGCATAAAAAAGATATATGTATATATATAATTTAATAAATAAATTTCATTTTATTTTAAAGCAACCTCAGTAAAATTAGTAAAATTCCTCTGCGATTTAAAAAAAATTTAAACTTGTTTCTTTTACTGAACTTTGGCTTTTAACAATAGCAAAATTCTTAGTTAATTTGAACAAATAAACAAAAATACAAACTGGAAGTAATTCTCAAGAAATGTTTCTTTTCAGTAAAGAAAAGAAATGTTTTCTTGAACATCCATTAGTTCTGTTATAGCTTGCTTGGATTTCAGGAATACAAGAATTGTCTTTTTACTTACAAACTTTGATTCAAATTTGGAAGGGTTTAAAAAAATTCGATAATAGTTACTGTTACAAATAAATTAAATTTTGATTTTGAAATTTTTATTGTTTTGTATCGATTTAGTTAACTATATCACTGCCTCTACTATCGATTTACTTAACTAAATTACTTTTACTATATACAAAGCTTTTGTTATTGTAGTGGAGGTATCCCGAAAGTGAATAAGATAAATCTCTATAATAGAGTGTTTCTCTTCAAGTAGGGATGCAGAAAGTCCTATTGATGCACAAAATGGTTTAAATTTGACAGATTGTTCGTAAACATCACTAAAATAAATTATAATACATTACGTACTAACATCATATATTCTAGGTGCAGATAGTACACATCGTATTTGTTTATAGATATCTAAATAAGTTTGATATATAAATATGTAGTTGATTTTTGATATCGCAAAGCATTGTTTGAAACCAGGCAGTGGAACAGAATCTAAAGATAATTAGATTCTGATTCTATGGGGCTGAAATATCTGTCCGTTTAGATTCGATGATAAAAGATTTAGATCGGTCTTTTAGTTCGATGAAATAGCGGGCATCTCTGATATCCTCAGTCCCAAATACGATGGCTCAATTTTTGCGATGTGTCGACCACTCTAGCTGCGTACTGTTTAATGCTGAATATGCTGTTCTTTATATTAGAGAAACGAATTATTTTCATAATATTTTTTTTGAAAATGTTGGAATTTATATTATTTCAACTCATGTTATGTCATTTACTGCTGACCGACGGGGACGGAGATACAGGACTGTTAAGAGATGACTTCGCCGCATTTGAGTGTGGTATGAAAAACAAAATCCAAAACTTCCATCAAAGAGCCTGTTTATTGATACTAGACAACACACGATTGCCAAACCGATCTCACTGTTTCTGAACTGAGTGACTATTATGAGCACAGTCACTAGATTTGAATCTGAAAAACTCCTGCGGTTTAGATGCGCATACAACCAAAAGGCAACGATTCGGATTTCCCAATTTGATGAAATACTTATGATACTTTTGATACTTATGACCACTTTTAGTGATATATTACGTGAAAATGAAATTAAGATGTGAAGCAGTTAGTAATTGGGATAGTGAATATGTATCCCAATTACTTTAAATTTTATCATAATTAATGGCTAAAAAGTGAAACATATGCCTACGTGATTAATTTAACAATAATCAATCAATAGAAAATGAGGAAGAAGTTTATTTTTCTACTCAAATATTCCTTATTTTCAATCATTTTATTTTATATCAAGTTACGAATTTTGTTTAACAAATTTATTGAAAATTGACTATTCAAATAGCATTGTCCCTAGATAGTATAACAAAAAAATTCTACTCAAAAATGGCGACTAAAACTGGCGATCATCCAATCATGAATTTGAATACAATAATTAGATGGGAATATTCATTAAATAAGTAAAATATATTAATTAAAAAGTGAAATAAAATCTTCATCACACTCACATTAATTGGTTTATTGTGTTAATATCAAAGCGTCTAGTCCTGTTATAAATGATGACATGCATGAACGTTATACGTTTTTTTTATTCTCTTAATTAATTGACTTTTGCTTCTCGTAAATTGTGAAACGTTTTCAAATAAGTCCTTTGAAAAGATTATTTATCAACAATGAAATTATTTCAAGGATGAAAGATAAAAAGATTTCTACAGAATGGCTTTTTAATTGGCGTTCATTATGAAATAAACTAGATATTAATTCTTAGTTTACTTTTATTATTTAATTGTTTAAGATTTTCCTGGATGGTCCCTAGCATCTGTGAATGTCTCATTTTTAATACTTATTCTAAATTCAAACTGATTTACTAAAATTAAAAAGGAATAAAAAATCCCATTAAAGTGTCTGATATTGCATTTTAAATTAAAATGAAGCCGGTTATGAAAACATTCATTAATGATTATGTATGTTTTGTTTCCAGGAAAATAATTGTAACCGAAAAAACATGCCAGTAAAGATTCGTTGCTTTGAATTTCATAACAGGATTCAAAATGTTATTATTTAAAGCTTTATTGTTAAAGCCTTAAAGTTATTATTTAAAGAACTTTATAACAATGAGTGGCCAATCATGGAAGTAATGATAATATTTAGTGGCCAATCATGGAAGTTAAGGCTGCTAATTTGTCGAAAACATTCTTTGGTGCATTATCGCTGTTTGACATTGCATTTATGTGAATAAAAGAAGAAAGAAACAATCAGAAAGATTAAAGAATGTTTAATCGGAAAGCTGACAAGAAAAAAATAGTAACTATATTTATTTTATATCCAAGGACATATTTTTACCCCAGGACATATATAGACTTTTATATTGGATACATATTTATTAGGAATACCCAAGAAGTACCCAAAATTCTTCTAGAGCTCACCCTTTGAGAACCACTGTTTTAGAGAGTAAATATTTCATTTAAACTAGTTAATATTAACCATATAACTTTTAATAATTAATTAATATTAATAATATCAACTAATTAATTACAATTTATGTTAACAATTTGTAAGACAAAATTATTACTTAAAACTATTATAAATCCCTACACTACATTCATTTAATAAATCTTTTTTGGACAGTTAAATGTATCATTTTAAAATATATTTATAATGTATGAAGAAGCATAAAGGTTTATATGACATTTGTTAACTACAAAAGGAAAAAAATGAGTATAAAACTTTTATACATTCCTGTCTTACTTATTTTCGAAATCATTCCTAAGAAATTAAAATATGAATTTAAACAGGAAATCATTTTAAAAATGAAAACTAACTTTAATTTGCTACGATGACTCAAAAAATTGCTCAGATGTTGTGTCTTTGAAACTTGAACAATTTTAATTAACTTTATAAAACAATTTTTTTTATGCTTGAAATCCGCTATGAGTGTAACAGAAAATATTTAAAACCCCACAAACAAACTGAGAATATACGAAAGAAAAGAACAGACAAAGGTTCGAGTTTTAAATGACTCATGCTAATTGCGTGTGCGGTAAATTTCTTAATTTTTGCTGTCAGCGCTTATTTCATTTGGAACGTTTCTTGCCACATTTTCTTGCCAAGATTTTCTCCGAACCAGTAACTCTTAATTTACAATCAGCAGAAAACCCTTCTTATTTACTCTCGTTTCGCATTTAATAAATGACCGGCGGCATTTGAGTTTCATTGCAGAAGGGGCTCGTTGTGATAAGGAAAAAGACGAATAAATTCTAGTGACTTCGCCATACTTATAAGAAAATATACAGAAAAAAAAAAATCATTCTGGTGGAGAAATGAATATTTTCTACAGAGTTTCATGTCATTCCACGCTTTCTTGGCACGGATTTTGGAAGAAACGGCATTCATTTTAATTGTTTGCAAAATAATTTCTTTTGAAAAAAAGATTCTCTCACCTCTGTTTTTGAATTGTTTTTAATTTCAAATTATTTGCATGTTAGATTATACATCAGGTATTTTTACATGGTGAAGCATTGGGAATTTCACATTCAAAAGTATTTCCGGACAAAATAGATGTTTCTTCCATTTTCTTTTAAGCTTTAAAAAGGGCATCTCATTTCTCCAAGGAATTTAACAAGCGTACAAATTGAGAAAACTAAAATCTCTTTAGATATTTTAGAAATAAATTTAAATTAGTGTTATCAAAACTTATTGATTCCTGCATCTGAAAGAATAAAACATCTTTTAATGTTTTAAAACAATGTATCGCTGTTGGTTTAGGAAAGTTTTGCAATAAATATAAAAAATTATTGTCATTAATTAAATATAATAATTATGTTGTCACTAGAAGTTGAAAATTTTAAGAACGATTTTCATAAATAGTCTCTAAATAAATTATTTTATGCAACCATAAATAGAAAAATGACTTTCAAAATATTAGTCAATTTTAGAATTGTTCTGTTCCAGAATTATACCATTGACATCATCTTAAAAAGTAAAACATTTAGATAAACATTTTAAAATCATAGTTACTATGCCGTTAAATTCAGTTAATTAAAACTTTTTAATAAATTTATTATTATTGATTAATAATTAAATTAATTATCCCTAAATCTGTAACTTTTAAAAATGTTGAATTTAATTACAAAATTTTAAAATACTAAATAAACTATGTATAAACTTTTGCAGGTTTGTGTTCCAAATTTTAATTAATAACGTGATTTTCATTCTTAAAAACGTAAAATATTTTTGATACACATTCTGAAATAATAATATTATGTCATTAAATACGGATAATTAATAAAACGTTTATGCAAATTAAGTATCATTATGTCCAATTATCCTTAATTAAAAACCATACAATTACCTTTAATTATTCTTAAATACATAATGTTCTAAAAATTGTATTATTTAACATATTAAATTTATTTACAAAGTTGAAAATTAATTTTTCAGCTTTTCTATTCCATAATTATATTATTAATATCATCTTCCTTTATTGAACCTTAAAATGTACAATGTGATATTAAATTCATTTTTTAGAATATTTAATTTATTTAAACGTAAAATTTATAAATGATAATCAAATTATACATTTTAATTAATAAAACAGGGTTGCCATACAGTTTTGTTGTTAGTATGTATTTTAAGTAAAATTAATGGAAAATTTAATTGTTTCGAAAAATTGTTAAATATGTTTTCTTCAAATTATTTATAATTTTACTAATTTTTACATTCATTTCAATGTTAATGAATAAATCTCGGTTTTAAGCAACGTTTAAAAATTCATTTAGTAAATTTTTTTTCAATTCCTTCTATTAGCTCACACTCACCCTATATATATCTTGTTCAAATTTCCCATCGTTCATAAAATATTTTTATTTATCCACTCAAGTTCAGATACATTTTTTTTTGAACTTGTAGTGGATGACATTTGATGTTAATACAGTTTTCTCAAATATTAATTCATTCATTAAATTTAATTAATTAATTTTAGTTTGTTTTTTAGATTTAAATTGCATATATCTACCAATAGATGGCACCAGATAAACTTAAACAAAATGAATGAGAATTATTTATAAAGGATTTTCTGCAATATAGTGTAAAAAAAGTAGGAATTGACTTTAAAAATTTTTTTCATACTACTTGTTTATTTGGGTTTTACTTAAAGACCACATTCGAATCTTTTTCATATTATATTATAAGCAGCATTTTAGTCAGAGTCTACCACTTTTTTACTGAATTTTACAAAGAGGTGGAGGATATTTTTTTATGATAGTACTTATAAAAAACTTTATTAAAAATACATATTTTTAATTAAAATAAGTTAAAATTATAAAGTTTATGATGTTTAACTTACTTTCATTATTTATTTTGTTTAAGTTACTTTATTTAAACATTTAGATTCATATGAATAATGGAATTTTTACTATCGCATTTCGACCTGTATCCCATAAATGAGACGATATGTTCAAGACTAGGTTGATTGCTGATCTATCGTTCAATTGCGGACTTCGTATTTTTATACTTTGAACTATTATTAGTTTTTTTCCATGGTGCCATTATATTTATTTTATAGAGTCCTGGGATCTGAAAAGAAACCTAATCATATTGTTTGTTAATTGTTGGATACCAAATATATTTTTCAATGTAATAGGTTTTACTTGTTATTATTATGCAAATTATGGCGGGCATTGCAGCAAATGACACCACCGTTATGTATTTTACAACTTATGAAGTTCATACAATAATGAGCGTTTCTTTTAACTGAAAAACTGACAAAAAAAATATTTATTTTTTTATTAGGGCACATATTTATCTGGAATAACACAGGACGCAAACGGAAATCTTATAGGACTCATCCTTTGAGAACTACTATTCTAGACAGTAAAAAGTTCAGTTAAATAATTAAGGTTTATTATATTTCTTAGAGATAATCATTTATGAAAATTATTACAAATCTCTACACGGCCATACATTTAATAAATCCTTTGTATATTCATTTTACAATATATTAAAAGAAAGTACAAAAAGCGTAAAAATATATAGGGCATCTGTTAAAAAAAAATGATGGTGGGCATAAAAATGTTTTAAACTCCTGCATGAAATATTTTTAAATCCTTAAATTAAAATGTGAATTTAAACCAAAATCACTTTAAAAATAAAAGGATCTTTTATTTGCTACAATGACTCAAAAGATCGTTCAGTTGTTTGTATTTAATCCCTTTTGAAACTCGAGCAATTTTAATTAACTTTCAAAAATAATTTTTTTTACCCTGAAAATACGCTCAGTGTAACAGAAAAATCTTTTAACAAAATCAACAAACTAACTGAGAATATACGGAAGGAAAGAATCCAGAAAAATTGGAATTTTAAATGACTAATGCCAATTGCGTGTGCCGTGAATTTCTTAATTTTTGCTGTCAGCTCTTATTTCCATTTTGGAGCGTTTCTTGCCACACTTAAGATTTTCTCCAAACCAATAACTCTTAATTTACAATCAGCAGAAAAAAAAATCCCTTCTTCTTTGCTCTCGCTTCACATTTAATAAATGACCGGCGGCATTTGAGTTTCATTGCAGAAGGGACTCTTTGTGATAAGGAAAAAGACGAGTAAATTCTAATGACTTCGCCATACTTATAAGAAAATAGACAGCAAAAAAATCATTCTGGTGGAGAAGTGAATATTTTTAGAGTTTCATCCATTCCACGCATTCTTGGCACGATTTTCGGTAGGAATAGTATTCATTTTAATAGCTCGCAAAAGAATTTTTTTGAAAAAAAATGGATTTTCTCACTTCTGTTTTTGAATTGTTTTTAATTTCAAATCATTTGCGGTTTACATTATACATAAGATACTTTACACTCTAAATCAATGGAAAGTTCATATTAAATTTATTTCTGGGCAAAATAGATGTTTATTTTTTTTTAAAGCTTTAAAAATGGCATCTCATTTTCAAGGGATTTAACTACAATATGGATTAACGTACAAATTGGGGGAAACTAAAATCTCTTTTTTAAAAATAAATTTAAATTAGTGTTATCAAAACTTACTGGTTGCCTACATCTGAAAAAATAAATCATATTTTGAAGGTTTAAAAAAATTGTTTCACTAATTTTTATACTTTTGTTATAAAGATTTTTAGAAGAAATATTTTATTTTCATTGATTAAATACAATGATGGCATTGCCACTAGAAGAACACTAGAACTTGAGAACTGTATGTAATTGTTCTTTATATAAATTAGTATATACAACCAAAAGTAGAAAAAAAAATTATTTTAAACCTTATTTTTAATTATACAATTGTTTTGTTCCAGAATTTTATCACTGATACCATCTTAATTGTTTAAAAGTAAAACATTTAGGTAAACCTCGTAAAATTATAATTACTACGCCATTAAATTCAATAATTAAAAAAATACAAAAATGTATTGTTATTGAGTCATAAACAGTAAGCACTGAAACAATAACTTTAAATAATTTACGTAATTTAAGATATTACATAATTATAAGGCATTTGTCTTCCATAATTACTAATGCGATCTTCATTCTTAAAAAGTAAAATATTTTGATAAGCATTCTAAAATAATTATAATTATGTTATTAAATTCAGATAATTATTAAAAACTTTATGCAATTAAATATTATTGAATAATAATTAAAATAAAAAATTTGTATTTTTTAACATATTAAATTTATTTACGAAATTGAAAATCAATTCTTATGCTTTTCTATTCAGTAAACATGTTGCTGAACCACTGTCCTAGAGATTAAATATTTCACTTAAATAATTAATATTAACCATATTTGTTAGAGATAAATGTTTCTTAAAACTATTATAAATTCCGACACTACCATACATTTAATAACTTTTTTGACCGTTAAATGTATCATTTTAATAAATATTTAAAATTTATGAAGAAGCTTAAATTTTTATATGGCATCTGTAAATTAAAAAATAGAAAAACGGGTATAAAAATTTTGCACACTCCGTGCTTTTATTTTTAAAAAACCTTCTTAAAAAATTAAGATCTGAATTTAAACACGGAATCACTTTAAAAATATAAGGATCCTTTATTTGCTACGATGTCTCAAAGAATTGCTCAGATGTTCGTGTGTTTGAAACTCGAACAATTTTAATTAACTTTCTAAAACGATTTTTTTATGCTTGAAATCCGCTATGAGTGCAACAGAAAAATATTTAAAACCCCACAAACAAACTGAGAATATACGAAAGAAAAGAACCGACAAAGGTTCGAGTTTCAAATGACTCATGCTAATTGCTTGTGTCGCGGAATTTCTCAATTTTTTGCTGTCAGCGCTTATTTCCATTTGGTGCGTTTCTTGCCATACTTAAGATTTTCTCCAAACCAGTAGCTCTTAATTTACAATCAGCAAAAACCCCTTCTTCTTTGTTCTCGCTTCGCATTTAATAAATGACCGGCGGCATTTATTAAAAGACGAGGAAAAAAAAAAAGAAAAAGACGAATACATTCTAATGACTTCGCCATATTTATAAGAAAATATGCAGGAAAAAAAAAAATTCTGGCGGAGAAATTAATATTTTTTACAGAATTTTATTTCATTCCACGCTTTCTTGGCACGGATTTCGGTAGGAATAGTATTCATTTTAATAGTTCGCAAAATAATTTCTTTTGAAAAAAAAAAGGATTCTCTGACTTCTGTTTTGGAATCGTTTTTAATTTCAATTTATTTGCGTGTTACATTATACATGATATACTTTACACACTGAATCATTGGAAAATTCAAATTCAAAGTATTACTGGGCAAAATATATGTTTCTTTTCTCTTTTCTTAAAACTTTAAAAATGGCATCTCATTTTCCAAGGAATTTAACGACGACGCGTGTAAAAATTGAGAAAACTAAAATCTCTTTTGGATATTTTAAAAAGAAATGTATATCTATGTTATCAAAACTTATTAAATGCCTACATCTGAAAAAAATAAAGCATTATTTGTAGATTTAAAAAAATGTTTCACTAATTTTGTTTAAAATTAAGTTATGAAGATGTTGAGAAAAAAAGTATTTTATTTTCATTAATTAAATATATCTGCATTATCATTAGAAGAATAACATAACTTGAAAAATGTATTTACTATTTCCTTAATCATCATCACTGGCGTTATAATCCCATGGTCGACCTAGGCCGTCTGCCATTTCGCAGATTTCTAGACATAAGAGGCTTTTCTTTTTAGGGGGTTTGTCAGCCCTACGCCCAAACGCCACATTAAACTGGGACCTACTGTTTAATGTGGATTCCGAATCACTCCATACATGAACGGCACGGCCGTGATTGGAACCTGTGGCACCGAACGCTAGTCACTCGGCCATCGTGCCCCACTATTTCCAAAGAATTTAACAAGTGTACAAAATGAGAACATTTGTTGGTGCATTACCGCTGTTTGGCATAGTTTTATATGAATAAAACTATGATCAGAAAGGTAAATGAAAGCTTCTTTGAACGGGGAAACTGACAAGAAAAAGTGTAACTATATTATTTTCATATTTGGACACACATTTATACCGCAAGATGCTCTGTTATAGAGTAAAGATTTAATAAATATTTAATTTTTACCATTTTTCAGAGTTAATTATTTCTTAAAAGCATTTCAAATCTATCTATACACGACCTTACATGTAATAAATTTTTTTGACCGTTAAGGGTATCATTTTAAACTATATTTAAAATGTATAAAGGAGCTAAAATGTTTATATGGCATAACTAACAAAATGAAAAAAAATGTGTATAAAAATGTTAAGTTTCCTTGCCATAGATATTTTTGTTATCCTTCTTTAAAAATGGAAATCTGAATTTAAACACGAAAACACTTTATAAATAAAAGGATCTTTTATTTGCTACGATGTCTCAACGGATCGCTCTGTTCGAGTTTAATCCTTTTTGAAGCTTGAATAATTTTAATTAACTTTCTAAAACCATTTTTTGCGATTTAAATTCACAATGAATGTAACTGAAAAATATTTAACAAACAAACTAACTGAGAATATGCGAAAGAAAAGAACCGAAAAAAAGAAAATCGAATTTCAAATGACTAATGCTAATTGCGTGTGTCGTGAATTTCTTAATTTTTGCTGTCAGCTCTTATTTCCATTTTGGAGCGTTTCTTGCCACACTTAAGATTTTCTCCAAACCAATAACTCTTAATTTACAATCAGCAGAAAAAAAAATCCCTTCTTCTTTGCTCTCGCTTCACATTTAATAAATGACCGGCGGCATTTGAGTTTCATTGCAGAAGGGACTCTTTGTGATAAGGAAAAAGACGAATACATTCTAATGACTTATACTTAAAATATACAGTAAAAAAAAAACATTATGGTGGAGAAATGAATATATTTTTTACAGAGTTTCATTTCATTCCACGCTTTCTTGGCACGAATTTCGGTAGGAATAGTATTCATTTTAATAATTCAAAATAATTTCTTTTGAAAAAAAAAGGATTCTCTCACTTCTGTTCTGGAATTGTTTTTAATTTCAAATTATTTGCTTGTTACATTATACATGAGATACTTTACCTCTAAATCATTGGAAGGTACATATTCAAATAATTTTTGGGCAAAATAGATATTTCTTCCTTTTTCTTAAAGCTTTAAAAATGGCATCTCATTTTCCAAGAGATTTAAAAAGCGTACAAATTGAGAAAGCTGAAATCTCTTTTGATGTTTTAAAAATAAATTTAAATTAGTGCTATGAAAGCTTATCGTGTTCTTACATCTGAAAAAATGAAACATTATTTGAATGTTTTAAAAAATGTGTTGTTATTGGTTTAGGAAAGTTTTGTTTTAAACATTTAAAAAAAAAAAAAAATTATTTTATTTTCGTTAATTAAATATACTGATTGTGTTGCATTAGAAGAACACTAGAACGTGAAACCTTTACGTACTATTCTTATAAATATTTTTTGAATCAGTTATTTGATTCAGCCAAAAATAGAAAAAAAGTGGCGTAGTGGAGGCTGTGAACTGACCTGTAACTACTCCAACTCTCCACCAACGTTATCCAGATACAAGTGGGCGGCATTAAAAGAACAGAACAGATGGATGGTTGGGCGTAGTTTGGTGTTAATTCTGTAGTAATAAAAAAACTAATGATGAAATGAATTCCCGCATTGCCATCTTCTGTATTTATAAAGAAATGGTATTACGGATTTAAGGTATAAACAAGTAATATAAAAAAAAAGTCAAAAATCACCATAGACGACACTCAAATAATTAGTAGGTTTCCTTAACGGTCTCCTAAAAATATTTCCCCTGACAGAAACACAACTATGTGGGTAACAAAGCCGATTTAACGAAGTTGGGGGTAATGAGTCAAAGACCATAGAGGATTCGTTGTGCAGATGCAAAGTGCAAGGGAAAGTAACAAATGAAGAAAGGATTTATTCTACATTGTACTATACACTTTCGTACTGGCATTGATGCTACAAACAGTTATTTTAAGAAGACTAAAGGAACTTTACGACAAATGGAAAATAATTTCTGTCTTTAAATACAAACTAATAGAAAGTTGTTTGTTGTAATTGCAGTTGGGATTGTGTTTTAAATAAGTTATTGCTGTAACAGTAGTTTTGTAAATAAGTTGTTAAATAAGTTGTTATAAGTTGTTTGTTAAATAAGTTGTTGTCTTATACGAATGTTGAATTCTTTCATAAACCTTTAACCATTCCTATACGCAGTGAAAAGGTTGCTTTCCATAAAATTTTAACTGCCTTTGGTTAAATAGCCAATAAATTAAATAACTCAAATGAATAAATGTAATTTTAAGAATCATAATAAATTAATTAATGTATTCATATTATAAGAATTACATCATAATAATATGATTTATTAATTTATTAAAGGAGTTTATTAAAGGAGGCAACACATGACGCACGTCATACTTAAATATCAGCTTAAATAAAAGTGGAACCCAAAAGGACAATCGACGTTAAAAAAGAATGAATTCAACGATATAACAATCATAATTTTATTACATTCTATTTAAAACATAAAAAAATAATCACAATTTTATCAAATATTTTCGATAGTTCCATATTTGGTTACGAGAATTTTCATTAAAAAGCTAAAAAAAATCATATTTTTATTTTATTTGACAAAAATTTATTAACGACTCAACGAGCAGTTATTTAAGCAGGTTCTATTTATTTAAGAGCACTTTAACTTTTATTATCTAGTGGGTTATTAAGTATTTCACTTCTAACTTGAACTATAACGATGGAGCTTTAAATAGTACGAGAGACGCGGAATTAAAGCACAAATCTTGGCAAGCAGAAAGACATTTCAGAAAGTAACCTGGCCGGTATAAATTAGAGGAGATTCTTTTAGTGAAAATGCATAGAAACTGGACGTTAAATTTCTTAAGAGATGCGATCGAATTAAAGATTTAGTTGCAAGAAGGAGTTTCAGAATTGAAAAGAACTTGCTGGCGTAGTGTATAATTTAATTTTATTTGCTGTAGTATTAAAATTTCTTATCAGTCCTAAAACACACTGTAATTTATTTTAAATGTGGAGGATACTCAATTTATATTTGTAAGAATAATTTTTCCTAAATGGATAGTTTGCCTAATTCTTAAAAAATTTGTTTTAATTTTGAAAAAGTGAGAAAAAATATTTTAACATATTAGAAAATTTAACTTGATAACTAAGTTACGTCCTAAAGCGCTTTTAACAGTATTTAGTCGAGACTTTTACTGAATTTTGGCTGAATTGGCAGCCATTTAAAAAGGACGATAAAAACAATGCAAAGACCTTTATTTCTTTTCCTGTATTTTTTTAAATTTTCGTATTTCTCAGTGGCAATGTATTTGCCCTTTTAATTTGCATTACATTATTTCTTAATGGTTTTGTAGAAATAGATCTAATATGAAATAATTATAGTTACAAAAATACAAATACGAATTACTGACCGGTGTTATACAAGGTATCTCTAAATTATACCATCAAAATATATAGGTAGGTGCATGAAATCGAAATAAGTAATGGAATGTGTATGCGAAAATGCCAAGTGCAATTGCAAGAAAAATATGAACAACAAATAAGTCATAAATACAGGTAAGACCAATAGAAATAAACTTTTAACGTTTAAACCTCTTACAGCATATACTTTAAAAAACGAGCACCATTACACAAACCCCAATCCTATCAATTCAGCATTCATAGCAGCGGATTATATAGATATTTTTTTTTACACGATGGTGGCATGTATATGATATGTATATTTAATAATATATTTTTTTTGTCTGCACATTATCAGGCCTCGTATTCTATTCATATAACAAACAGCCCATGACAGAAGAATGAATTGCATTGATTTCATTTGGATTCAATACCAAACACTGGGGTCTGAATGTCGATGCCATACACTTTACGTAGGTTGTCACAATCTTTTAAAGAATCTCCCTTTTTTAAAGTAATGACTGCAATGAAAGCAGGCAGCTGATTTTAAACTAATACCTCCATTACGCTAACTGCACACATTATAGCTGATAAACGTGTAGGATTCTCATGACACTGTAGATAAAGAAGCGTTGATTTTCTGAACTATATTTCGAAATAGGACAAGTAAAGTAAAACCGAAAACAAGACAATGACAATTAAAGTAGAACCGAAAACAAGACAATGAAAAGTAAAGTAGAACTGAAAATAAGACAATGACAAATAAAAGTAGAACCGAAAACAAGAAAATGACAAGTGAAGTTGAACAGAAAACAAAACAATGACAAGTGAAATTGAACTGGAAACAAGACAATGACAAGTAAAAAAGTAGAACAGAAAACAAGACAATGACAAATACAGTAGAACCAAAAACAAGACAAAGACAATTAAAGTAGAACCGAAAACAAGACAATTACAGTTAAAGTAGAACCAAAAGCAAGACAATGGCAAGTAAAGTAGAACTGAAAACAAGACAATGGCAAGTAAAGTAGAACCTGCCAGAGATCATGAAAAGTCAGCTTACAGAAAAGTATTCTGATTTGCTGTTGAATGACCATGTGAACCCTTTAGAGCCATCTTAGTTTAAATTATTCAAAACTTGTGCATTGTAATACGTGGGTACCGTGTAACAGTCATTTAAATAAGCATTCTAGAAAAGATTGAATTAGCTATTTATTTGAATTTCTCAGTGGAGAATGACCTCCTGTCTGAGTACCTCTTTTTCGAAAACAACAACTACACAAATACTTTTGAATAATAACGAGTTAGAATACAGCTTTATTTTAAATTTAAAAAAAAACAATTATTAAAAAGAAAGACCAGATGCCTTATTAAATATTTTTTGTTTGTCTAGGAAAATTTTTTTTGTTTTTCATTACTTGGTTTCATTAAAAAAAATCAATTTTAATTTACAGTCTAAGTTTGCTTATTAAAAACTTTTACCTAGCAAGTTTTTCTTCTTCCTTTACCTTCTTATTTGCTTAGGAAAAAATATTCTTTCTAAGAATTTGATGCATTCTTAAATGAGAATCTCTTAAAACTATGTAGCCGCTTACACCATTGCGGAAAATTTAATTCAAATGAAAGAAAAATTTGCTCTGATTTGAATTTCATTCACACAAACTCTTGCTTTATTAAATATATATATATATGTGTGCGTTTGTGTGTATGTGTGTGAATGATACTTTTTTCAAGTCTTTGACTTAATTAAGCTCTTACTTGCATATACAAAAGTTCACATGTTAAGTGTTATAACTTTTACGAATTATGCAAAACCCTTTTTTTAGATGTAATAGACAAATGTTAAGTGAACTAAATTCTTTTACAAAAACATATGAATTCCTAAATTTTATAAAATACGCCTGAAGTCGTAGCGATCAGCGATTGCCATAATATCTATGCCATAATCTATTGAGTCAAAATCTTTAATCTTGGACATAATCAATGCACTAAATCTTTCTATGCTATAACCTGTCTATATATTTCTATGCCATATCCATCTATCTATGTCATAAATCTATGGAGATCAGCGAATCTCAAATAGAATTATTGAAATTACTCTCTTGAGAAGAAACTTGATGATATATTAAGAGTCCTGCATCGCTGCCTAATGGTATCTTCCTGAGTATTCCATTATGCAACACGCAGATGAGGGATAGTTACTCCTAAATCCTCGTAGACTACTCAAGGAAAGACCGTCCTGCGCTTTGCCGGTTACTGATTATTGGTTACAACAACAATACTCATTTATAGTATATTTCGTGTTCTTGCTACGATACGACAAATCAGTCAGTCGGATGTCCCTCGTTTCTTAAAGGAAGGTGACTGAGACCATCAGTTGTCACATAACAATCTCCTCTAATTTATACAGGCCAGGTTACTTTTCTAATGTGTTAGAATCTTTTTCTCACATTTTTCCTACATTAAGAAATATTTCACAAATTAGACAAAATCTACCCATTTATGAAAAAATAATTCTTATAAATTAAGTTTAGTACTTTCGATATTAAAAATAAATTACAGTGCATTTTATTATATTGATAAGAATTTTTAGTTTAACAGCAAATAAAATTAAAATAATATACTACGCTAGATAGTTCTTTTCAATTACAAAACTCCTACTTGCATTCAAATCTTTAAATCGGTCTCATTTCTTAAACAATTTAACTTACAATTTAACAAACAATTTAACCCACTAACCAAACAATTTAACTTTTCGCGAATTAATCTCCTCTAATTTATACCGGCCAGGTTACTTTCTGCAATGCCTTTCGCTTTCCAAGATTTGTATTTTAATTTAACATCGCTCTACAGTTAAAGTTAAAGTTGGAAGAGAAACTACTTAATAACTCCTATATAATAAGTTAAAGTCTCTTAAATAAATAGAGCCTGCTTAAATAACTCGCCGCTCCATCGTTAATAAATTTTTGCTAATAAAATAAAAAAAAAAAATTTCAGCTTATTAATGAAAATTCTCGTGTCCAAATATGGAACTATCAATAATATTTGATGAAGTTGTCAGTGTT
The DNA here is from genome assembly GCA_021605095.1 of Caerostris extrusa. Taxonomy (NCBI): domain Eukaryota; kingdom Metazoa; phylum Arthropoda; class Arachnida; order Araneae; family Araneidae; genus Caerostris; species Caerostris extrusa. The sequence continues at coordinate 56,635 of BPLR01018925.1, forward strand.
TTTTGATGTGTTAAATATTATAAAATTAAAGGTAATGATTGTTATATCGTTGAATACACTGTTTTTTTTTAATGTATGTTGGGCTTGTGTTCAATGTTGTGTGCCACTAGTGCACAATCAAGAGACTATGAGGGAAGGACATTGCCGTTCTGAAGAATATCAAAGATGTTCGTTATTGTAAATTAAAAAATCTCTTGATCAAACATTTTACTATATAATAATTTTGATGACATTTTCAATACATTAATCTTACATTTTCTCATCTTTTAACACATTGACAAAAAATATGATTGGTTAGCATATGATTATAATCATAAAATCACATTTTCGAATAAGGTAAACATAAGTTGATAATGCTTACTTCCTGGAAGTACCACTTTAAAAACAATATCTATGAACAATATTTATGAATAACACATTCAACTACATTAAATAAATAATATATAATTAATTTTAAACTATTGTAATGCATTGCAAATAATTGTAATGTGATAATTTAAAAATATCATAAAGATTTATCTCATATAATACTCCATTATGGGGTAATACACTCTTGTACCCTTGTCTTCTTTTACCATATCGTGCACCATTCTAGTGGCAGTTTTGTACCTGCTGTGGATTTCTTAAATAAATCTTAATTTATTAAGATTTATTTAAGAAAATTTATTATTTATTTATTTTCAAATTAGCATAGCCTTTTCAATTTTAAGTATCTTATTAAATTCCTTAATAAATTATTTGCAAATAATAAAATTTACATCATAATAAAATGGTACATTAATTTATTACAAATTTATAAAATAATGAACTTATACATTCATTTTAATTAATATGATATTTTATGGAATAAATAAATTAGGCTGCAAAAACCTTCGTAAAAATAAAGGAAGAGCATTTTATCCGAAATATTCAAAGAAAATAAAAAATAACAAGCGCAAGTTTTATTTCAATAACATAAAAATTGGGAAAAGTATTTTAACTATATGTAAGCATTACATTCAAAGCATATATAAATTTATATAATTTCTTTCTGCAATTTGTAGTGCTTCTGCTTGCTATATAGATTTTAAAATTTTGATCATTATAAATTAATTATTATTTTGGCCTTCCAGTTATTATTTTTATGAATATTTTTTTTTTTTTATTATCTGATATTTTCGTCCATTTGAAGTTAGTTAAGTATGATGTGCATCATGTGTTGCCTCCTTTAATAAATTAATGTGTCATAATATTATGATATGATACATTAATTCGTTAATTAATTTGTTAATATTTTACAAATATTTTTATTTATTCATTTGAGTTATTTGATTTATTTGCTATTTAACCGAAGAAAGTTAAAACTTTGCGAAAACCAATCTTTTCTCTGAGTAGAGGAATGGTTAACGACTTATGAAACAATTCAGCATTCGTATACAACAACAACTTATTTAAAGCCCAGTCACAACTACAGTTACAACAAACAACTTTCTAGTATTTTATATTTAAAGCCAGGAATTATTTTCCACTTGTCGCAAAATTACATTAGTCTTCTTAAAATAACTGTAGCATCAATGCCAATACGAAACTGTATACAGTGCAGAATAAATCCTTTCTTCATGTGTTACTTTCCCTTGCACTTTGCATCTGCACAACGAATCCTCTATGGTCTTTGACTCATTACCCCCAACTTTGTTAAATCAGCTTTGTTACCCCGAATCGTTGTGTTGCTGGCAGGGGGAACACTTTTGCGAGATTCTTCAGGAAACCGACTAATTATGTGAGTGTTGTTTAAGGTGGAAACCTCCCACCAACCATCTGAATTATCGATGTCAGACACTTACATATATTGTTGCAATTGCTTTCATGTTCTTTTTGATTCTGAAAGCAGTGACGATAAATTGAATTTGACATATATTTTACTAGCCGTGTACGTTAGAAATGTTGCATAAGTCAGGTTAATCAAATTTTATACCACATCAACTTTTCTACTCACACCTCTGAAAGTAGGATAGTAAATTGAATCAGAGCACTTCTTACACTAGCTCAAAGCATAAAAAAAAATGTTGCAAAGTTAGGTTACTGTTTTTTTTTTTTTTTTTTTTTTTTTTTAATTTTTACCTTTTCGAAATTTTTTTTTTTTTTTTATATTTGCCTGTATAAGTCACTTTTTTTTTTTTTTTAAGTTCAAAGTTTTCACAACGAAAAGTTTTTCTAATTTTGAGTCAGTAAATCATTTCCTTTATGAATAACTCTCCAGTTAAATAAAACCTCTTTTTTTTCTTATTTATTTGGGAAAGATCTCTATGTTAGTATGAAATTTTCTTTTTTATACCTTAAATCCGTAATATCATTTCTTTATAAATACAAAAGGATATGGTAATGTAAAATTAATTTTATCACTACTTTGATTTACTACTACATTGTTAAAACAAAACTGCTCCCAACCAAAATCGTATCTGTTCAATTCTAATATTGTCCCCAATTGAAACTCGTTGGAGGCAAGTTTAACTGGTCACAGTTCCACATATAGCGCCTCTATAACTAAAAATTTAACAATAAATATATCTTGAAGTCAAGAAACACTTTCCTTTTTGAATGCATCGTCAAGTTACTAAAACATCTTCAGATCACTAAGACTTTTCTTTATGGATACATCTTTAAGTCACTAAAAACTTTCTTTATGATATCCACTTCCTGTCATCTAAATCTATTTTTTTATAATTTCAAAATATTTCACCTATTTCTTTATCTACCCATTTTTTTTATGAATGCAAGTCAATAAAACCCTTATAATTATTTATTTCAAGTCATTAAACCTATTTCCTTATGAATGCCAAATCATTAAAACACCATTTCTTTATGAATGTCAAGTTCAATTGACCCATTTTTTATGAATTTCAAATCAGTAAAATACACTTTTTATGAATGCCAATTCAATAAAAGTCTTTTTTAATACCAAGTCATTAAATCCATTTCTTTATGATTGTAAAATCATTAAAATAACATTCCTTTTCGAATGCCAAGTCAATAAACCCATTTCTTTATAAATGTATCTTAAAGTCATTTACCGAGTACTGGGACTTTTCTCTAGTTAATAATAACATTAAATAAAGTGGAGTTTAAAAAATTTTTCATAGAAGAGTTTAAAAAAATATGTAACATTTCATATTCTAAAAACGCATTAAACATTTTTAAATGTCGCAGTTTTAGGTCTTATTATTAAAATTATGACTCAATATTAATAAATTTGTTAATTTTTATTATTATCTGAATTTATTGGTATATTAATTATGATGATTTTATAATGCTTATATAAATGTTTTACTTTTTTATTTAATAAGAAGATATCTGTGAAATAATAACAAAAATTGAAAAGCATTTTTAAAGTAATACTTTTCTTTTTTTTTTTGTTTATCAAACAATTTATTTAAAAAATATTTATGAAAATAGTTGCAAAGTTTCAAGTTCTAGCGTTCTCCTAATTAAATTATAATCATTATATTTATTTAATGAAAATAAAATATTTTTACAAATTTTTATAGCAATACTTTCAGAACCACTAGCGACACATTTTTTAAAATATCCAACTAATGTTTTTATTTTTTTCAGATGTAGGCACAAAGTCTGTTTTGATAACAATAATTTAAATTTATTCCTAAAATATACAAAAAGAGAGTTTAGCTTCCTCAATTTGTACTCTTGTTAAATCCCTTGAAAGATGAGATGCAATTTTTAAAAACAAAAAAAAAACATCTATTTCGCCCGGAAATATACTTTAAATATGATTCAGTGTGTAAAAGTATCTTATGTATAATGTCACACGCAAATAATTTAAAATTAAAAACAATTTTAGAGACAGAAGTGTGAGAATCTTTTTTTATAACAAATTCTTTTGAGAACTATTAAAATGAATAACATTTCTTCCGAAATCTGGGCTAAGAAAGTATGGAATGAATTGAAACTCTGTAAAAATATTCATTTCTCCACCAGAATGATTTTTTTAGTGTATATTTTCTTATAAGTAGTGGGCGAAGTCATTAGAATGTATTCGTCTGTTTCCTTATCACAAGAGTCCCTTCTGCTATGCAACTGAAATGCCGCCGGTCATTTATTAAATGTGAAGCGAGAGCAAAGAAAAAAAAAGGGTATATTTTTTTCTGATTGTAAATTAAGAGTTACTGGTTTGGAGAAAATAAAGGGTGGCAAGAAAAGTTCCAAATGGAAAAAGCGCTGACAGAAAAAATTAAGAAATTCGCGACACACGCAATTAGCATTAGACATTTGAAATTCGATTTTTTTCGGTTCTTTTCTTTCGTATATATGCTCAGTTTGCTTGTGGAGTTTCTAAAATTATTTTTCTGTTACACTCATTGTGGATTTGAAGCATTCAAAAAATGGTTTTAGAGAGTTAATTAAAATTGCTCGAGACTCAAAAGGATTAAACACGAACATCTGAGCAATCCTTTGAATCATCGTAGCAAATAAAATATCCTTTTATTTTTAAAGTGTTTTGGTGTTTAAATTCAGATTTTAATTTTTAGGAAGTACGGCACGGAGTATACAAAATTTGTATACATTTTTTTTTTTTTCATTTTTCTATTTTACAGAGGCCATATAAATATTTATGCTTCTCCAAATCTTTTTTAAATATATTGTACAAAGGACACAATGTAACATCCAAAAAGGATTTATTAAATGTATTATATTGTAGGGATTTATAAGTGTTTTAAGAAATAATTGTCTCCTACAAATATGGTAAATATTAATCGTTTAAGTGAAGCCGTTACTCTCTAGAACAGCAATTCTCAAAGGGTGAGCGCTAGAAGATCCTGTTGTATTGGAGATAAATATGTGTTTAATATAAAAATCATATATTTACTCTATTTCTTTATAGTCTTTCCGTTCAAAGAAGCTTTCATTGCTTTCTGGTAGCTTTCTTTCGTCTTTTATTCACATAAATATACCAAACAGCGATAATGCTTCAAAGAATGTTTCCGAGAAATTAGGAGCTGTAACTTCCATAATTGACTACTAGTGTTATGTATGTAGTTAAAAAGCCTATTAAAATGCCTGTTAAAAAGCCATTGCAGCCTATAAGACTCCACAGCTATGGTTATTTAATATTAACAGATATAGAAGAACTAGTTGTTAAATCCACTGATCGTAGATTGAAGATTAAGCATAAGGGATTGTCTTTTGAAGCCTACTTTGAATGAAGAATGAGTGACAATATAAAAAAAATTTTTTGAACTTCGAAACTTTATTAAATATTTCAATTTTATATTTATGTGAATTAGGATTTCTGTCCTTTTCATAATTAAATGTAATAAGACGGTAAATTTTAAATGTATTAAACAGAAAATGAGAGTCAGGCATTCAAATATATGCCCAGAATTTCCTAGGACACTTTAGTAGAGCGCGAGCAGATCTGGTTTAGGCTGTATTCGTAAGCAAACAATTTTAATAGGAAATGGAAATAAATCAAGGAATAAAAATCTATTTAATTAATAACTAAAAATCGAATTAGGTACTAAATCACTTTTTAAGTCCATTTCACATAACATGTCAGATGTCTTAATTACTTTCAATATATTAATTTTTTTTTACATAAAATAAACGAACTAGAAATGTTTTGTGCATTGGACGGACGTTTTCGTCAAGACAAAATTTAAGATGGAGGAGCACTCGCTGTTGTGAGACGTACGAAAGAAAACTGTTAAAATTGGCTTCCATTAATAACCCATCAATGGGTGATGAGGGGATGAATTTGCATTCCAGGAGGACATTTTTAAAGTGACATACCACATTAGATTACAATTCAGAGAATAAATAAAAAAAAATCCCACAGGACTGTTTGTATGTGAATGCCAGGATTTTTCATGCGCAAACATAATCGTTATAGAATCTAAAAGATACGGAAATCAGTGACTGCAAGTAGAGATGAAACCCAAATCTCCCTCCACACTGTTTGGTGTGAATACCATAATCTTACATACGGTGTCTTAATCGCCATAGAATAGCTAAGATACTGAAAAGTATAACTGCAAGTTAGAGGAAACCCAGAAATCTTCCACCGTACTGTTTGTCTGTGAATTGACAACATCTTATATACGCTGTCACAATTGCCATATAATCCCCACAATACTGAAAGCAGTGATTGCAAGTAGACAGGAAACCCAGAAGATTACACATTATAATATTATTACAACAATTTTATATTATAACAACTAAATTGTTACCACATCAATAATATAATTATGGAACAGAAAAATTGACAAATTATTTAATATTTTATATTTTTAAACACATTAAACATTTTTAAAAGTTACAGCTATAGGCTTTGTTATTTTAATCATATTTTAATTATGATTTAGTAATAATAATAAAAAATTTAATTATTTGATTTAATGAAATAATAACTATGATTTTAAAACGTCTACCTAAATGACATACTTTTTAATGAATAAAAATACTATTAGTAATATTTTTCTGGAATAGAACAAAGCTAAAATTAAGCAAATTTTTTTTTATTTTTGGTTGTATCATATATTTTATTTAAAGAATATTTATGAAAATGGTACGTAACATATTCATAGTGTAGTGTAGTCTGTGTGTCCTCTAATGACAATGCAATCACTATATTTAATCAATGTGGATAAATTAAAAAAAAAAATGTTTATAGCAAAACTTTCATAAACCAATAATGATATTTTTTTTAAAAAAATCTTCCAAAAGAGGTTTTATGTTTTCAGATATATGCATTCCGTAAGTTTTGATAACGAAAAAAATTAAATTTTTTTAAAAATATCCAAAAGAAATTTAGTTTTCTCAAATTGTACACTCGTTAAATCCCTTGGAAAATGAGATGCCATTTTTAAAACTCAAAAAATGAAAGGAACATCTATTTTGCCCAGAAATACTTTGAATATGAACTTTCCAATGATTTAGAGTGTAAGATTTCTCATGTATAATGTAACATGCAAATAATTTGAAATTAAAAACAATTCCAAAACATAAGTGAGAGAATCTTTTTTATAAGAAATTCTTTGCGTGCTATTAAAACGAATACTATTCCTTCCTAAATCCGTGTCAAAAAAAAAAAACGTGCAATGAAATGAAACTCTGTAAAAAATATTCATTTCTCCACCAGAATGATTTTTTTTATTGTATATTTTCTTATAAGTATGGCGAAGTCTTTAGAATGTATTCGTCTTTTTCCTTATTACAACGAGTCCCTTCTGCAATGAAACTCAAATGCCGCCGGTCATTTATTAAATGCGAAGCGAGAGCAAAGAAGAAGGGGATTTTTTCTGATTGTAAATTAAGAGTTGCTGGTTTGGAAAAAATTCTAAGTATGGTAAGATTTCCAAATGGAAATAAGCGCTGACAGCAAAAATTAAAAATTTGCGACACGCAATTAGCATTAGTCATTGAAAATTCGAATTTTTCTCGGGGTTTTTTTTCCGTATGTTTTCAGTTAGTTTTTTGAGTTTTGTTAAATATATTTCTGTTACAGTCATGGCGGATTTCAAAAGTTAAAAAAAGGGTTAATTAAAATTGCTCGAGTTTCAAAGGGATTAAACACAAACATCTGAGCAATCTTTTGAATCATACTAACAAGTAAAGATTCTTTTATTTTTAAAAGTAACTTTTGTGTTTAATTTCATTTTTTTTAATTCTCTTAGAAAGAATTTCAAAAATATGTAAAGGCAGGGAGTGTACAAAATGTTTTACCCGTTATTTCTATTTTTAGTTGACAGATGCCAAATAAACAATTACGCTTCTTAATACATTTAAATACATTTAACGGTAAAAAAATACTTATTAAATGTATAGTAGTGTAGGGATTTGTAAAGGTTTAAGAAATAAATATCTGTAAAAATCTGACTAAGTTAATTATTTAAATTAAATCTTGACTCTCTAAAACAGTGGTTCTCATAGGGTGAGCTCTAGAAGAATTTCGGATATTTTTGTGATATTCCAAATAAATATGTGTCCAAATATAAAAATAAATATAGTTACTCTTTTTCTTTTCAGTTATTTTGTTTTTTTCTATTTAACATATGCCCTATTAACATTTAAGCTTTTTCATCCATTTTAAACATATTTTAAAATGATACATTTAACAGTTAAAAAGATTTATTAAATATATGGTAGTGTAGGGATTTATAATAGTTTTAAAAAATATTCAAATATGATTTACATTAATTATTTAAGTGAAATGTTTATTCTCTAGAACAATGATTCTCAAATATTGAGCCATAGAAGATGTTTGGGTGCTTCTTGTGGTATTCCAAATATATATGTGTCTGAATATAAAAATAAATATATTTACTCTTTTTCTTGTCGGTTCTCAAGTTCAAAGAAGCTTCCATCAATCATTCTGACTGCTTTTTTCTTCTTTTATTCACATATAAAGCGCGAAACAACGATAATGCGGCAAAGAATATATCCGACAAATTAGAGCGGTAACTCCCATGGTTGGCTACTAGAAGTATTAGTCTTTATGTAATTTTCGTTGTCAAAACTTTTTCATTGAGCCTATGAGACTCGGGCGTCTATGAGTTGAGAAGTCCACTGTTCGTGGAATGAGGATTAAATATAAGGAATCGTCTTTTGAAACCTTCTTTGAAGGAAGAATAATTGACATTGATATCTAAAAAGGTTTTGAAAAATGTCATTACAATTTTCAACATTCCATTTATGTGATTTTTATCCTTTCCACAATTAATTTAACGATGTAAAGGCCAATGTGCTAGTTATCTGGCCTTTGATACCCCAGGGTTCAGATTCGACGGTGACTTGGATGTTTGCAAGAGGTTTCGGAATCCACGTAAAAATGTAGGTCCCTATCTTAGCCCAAAGTGAGCAAAAAATGATCGTAGAACTGTAAACCAAACCACAATTAAGTGTAATAAGAGAGGAATTTTTCAATGTATTGACGAGAAGATGAGATTATGCCATTTAAATATGTGCCTCGAACATTACTAAGATACTTTTAGGCTCATGTTTTTAATAAACAAATAAATCCAATTAATAATTTAATTCCAAAAGCAGTTATTGCAAACAGAAAGGATACCTAGAAAATTCCCAGCGCTCTGTTTGTCTGTGAACGCAAGAATTTTACATGCCTGCCATAATTACCATGTTGATCTTAAAGTAACAAGCGAAATTTAAATTGAGCATATCAGCTCACTGACAATCATTTCACCGCTGGGGCATGAGTTGTAAAAATTATGAAGCTTGAAAAGTTTATAGAATGCTGTGCTGAAGATGTGCAATAAAATATTTAATCGAAACTAATATTAGGAATTTGTTGATAGAAATATTTATTAGAAATGTTTTCACTATTTCTCACAATTATATGTTTCTTTGTTTAATAGGAATTTCCATTAATAATATAGATTTTTAAAAATGATATGTACAAATTTCATTTTTATGAAATTCGAAGCAATTTTTTTTTGCTGATTAACTTTTCTAAAAAAAAATTAAGTAATTAATAAGGAATTTTTTTTTGTAATCCTTTTTTTTTTTAGTTTCAATTGCAAAATAAGCCAGATGAAAATCTTTTAATTAAATGATTTTCTTAATCTTTTTATTAAATATATATTTTTAAAGTAAGGATAATTGAAAGTAGCATATAATTATTAAAAGTAACATATCTGTCGAAACCAATCAAGTGCTTTAAACAATAACATTTTATATCCTGTTATGAAATGAAATTTCGAATTTTTATTCGCATTTATTTTTTCGGTTATTTTTCTGAAAACAAAATATATTTAATTATTAATGAAATTTTTACATAATAGGTTTCATTTTAGTTTTAATTGCAATATCCAATATTTTAATAGGATTTTTTTTTTTTTTCCATTTTGATAAATCCGTTTTAAATTTAAAAGTGAGACATTTGCCGAAACTAGATGTTTAATTTTCAGGAAAAACTCCTATACAAATAAATAATAAAAGCAAAGTGATAATTAATATTTTTTAAGCTATAATGAAAGCCAATTAAAAGCCATTCTGTAGAAATCATTTTATCTTTCATAATAAAATAATTTCATCGTTAATAAATAATCTATTCAAAGAACTTATTTGAAAACGTTTCACAATTTACGATACACAAAGGTCAATTAATTAAGAGACTAAAAACGTATGCATGCCTGTCATCATTTATAATAGGATTAGAGACTTTTGATATTAACACAATAAACCAAATCATGTGAGCATCATGAAGTTTTTTTTTTTTTCTTTTTAATTATTATCTTTACTTATTTAATGGTGATTCACATCTAATTATTGTCTTCGAATTCATGATTGGATGATCTCGAATTTTAATCGTCATCTTTTGAGTAGAATGTTTTTGTTATACAATCTCAAGGGATAATACGATTCGAATAAATGCAGTCAATTATGAATAAACCTGTTAAATAAAATTCCTCGCATTATATAAAATAAAAGGATTTAAAATAAGGAATATTTGAGTAGGAAAATAAATTTATTCCTCCTTTTCTATTGAATGCTTATTGTTAATATAATGAGGTCGCACATGTTTCCTTTTTTTTTCTATTAATTATGATAAAATATTAAAGTAATTGTGATACATACCTTTACAATAATTACTAACTGCTTTATATCTTAATTCCCTTTTCACATAAAAGAAGTGGTTCATATCAATAAAAATTATGTCAATTTCTTAGTCCTTTGATAGTTCACGCAGCTAGTATTCAAGAGTGTTCAGATTTAAATGTAGTGACGGTGTTCACTGCAGTCACTCATGTCAGAAACAAGAAGCCTCGGGGGGAGGGGGGGGTTGTGACAATCATGTGTTAATTCGTTGATTTAAATTTTGGAGTACTTTTTATACCACACGTGAATACGGGGCAGTCATCTCCTCAACGCCCATTAGTCAGTAGTATATGACATAACATGAGTATAACCCATAATATAAATTCCAACATTTTCAAAAATAATATGGAAACTTTGAATTGAGTTCATTCGGTTGTCTAACATAAAAATTTATGGTAGATTCAGCATTAAAGAGTGTGCATCAAGAAGGGGGCCCGACACCGCACCAAGTGTCTAGTATCAATAATCAGGTTCTTTGAAAATTTTAGAGTGATTTTTTTCATAACAAATGCAAATGCAGGGCAGTCATCTCCTAAAAAGTAATTTATTCAGAGCCTATCAGCCAGCAGTATATGATACAACCTCAGGATAACTCAAAATATTATAAATTCCAACATTTTCAAAAAAATAATATGGAAACTTTGAATTGAGTTCTTTCGTCTCTCTAACATAAAGAATTATAGTAGATTCAGCATTAAACAGTGTGCTCCAGGAGAGGACAACGCTGCATCAAACTAAGCCATTGTAATTGTGATAGAGGATCTGATGAATGTACCCTACTTCCATCATCCACGAAACTAAAAAAAATTATTTCAGGCCATAGATTTACATTGCTCATTATCAACATAGACACATTATCAACATAGACTCATTATCACATAGACATAGAGCTTTCAATTCGGTTTCACTTCCGGATTTCAAACACTGTTCTGCAATTTCTGAAAGGAAAGGTTCTTTAACCTGCTATTCGAACATAATCTACTGACCATAAGCTATAGAAACACAACGTGAGTTATCATCACCTAGAATACATGGTGTTAGTAGATAATATATTGCAATGCGCGCTTATTTAAATATATTCGCACACACACACACACATATATATATATACATATATATGTGCCAGCGAATAGTATTAGCGATGTTTATAAAAACCGATAAATTTAAACCAATTTTGACATCAAAAGCTCTGACGATATCATTTTCTGCATCCCTACTTGAGGGAAACGCTATGGTTATCTAGATTTATCTTATTCATTTTTTGAATACTACTTTTATAATACAAAGCTTCGTATTTCTTAAGTAAATCAATACAAACTGAATAAAAAATTGCAAAAGAAATGTTTAATATATTTGTAAAAGTAACTATTTTAGAATTTTCTTAAAAACCCTCCCGAATTTGTATCAAAGCTTTGTAAGTTAAAAAGACAATTCTTGTTTTGCTGAAATCAAAGCAAGCTATAATAGACAAATGGATGTTCAAGAAAGCGTTTTTTTTTTCCTACTGGAAAGAAACCTTTTGTGATAATTACTTCCAGTTTGAATTGTTACCCATTTGTTCAAATGAACTAAGATTTTTCTTATAGTTAAATGCGAAATTCGGTAAAGGTTACAAGTTGAAATTTCTTAAAACCGCAGAGGAATTTTATTAAATTAACTGAAATTGCTTTAAAATGAATTGAAAATTATTTCTTAAAGATTTGTCAGAAATTAATTAATTGGAACTTTGGATAATTTATATGTGAAATTTCAAATTGTGAATTAAATTTTGCTTTCTGTATTTTAAGAAGTTAAAATATAAATATTTTGAGTTTATATATATATAGTATATGCCTTTTAAGGCTTTCTTTAATGTTATAATATTCTAATCATTCGTCCAAATAAGAATATTTAATATTTTTTTTTCTGAAAAAGTGGAAAAATTATTATATATATTAGATTAGGGTAACCATGTTTCCTCCCACACACTGGCCAAATAGCCCGTTTTGGCGTTTAGGAGAAATGTTAAGTTGACCTACAGATCTGACAGGAAATATATTTCTCGCAATCTGCGCGTGTTCGAGATTCGGTTTTTCTGCTTAGAAGTGGAGTCCTTCAACGAGACTATAATTATCTGTTTTTAAATGCACTAAAAATTCTATGTCTCTAATTGTGTGTGGTGTTTGTGAGTTCGCAAATAAAGCAGTGAGTTCTCCAAACTGTGCCTCAGCTATCTCAACCCAACAATATCCAGTTGTAATCTGATTGCCCAACCTACACACTATAATAATATTTTGTATATTTTTAGATTACAATCTTACAACTTTACATTTTACGGCGATTATAAACAAATTAGTCAAAAATGGCTAATCTGCGTTGAGTTTCAAATTGGAAGGAGTTCATTTGAAAAATTCGACAAGATTTAAGAACCAAAAATTTCCATGCCCAGGTGTAAAATGAGCATGATGAATACATTGACAGAAATATTCTCCTAAGAAATAAAGAGGATACAATCAATATACCAGATGCCAATGTTTCATGTGGTTTTTTCAAATGATATTAGGAAAATGAGGTATATTATAACAGACTGCTGTGATGTATTCTTATCTGATGAATGCAAATGTTAAAATGTCTATCTTTAATGTTTTCCCTTAACCAAAGTAAGAAACATTTATTCGAATCATGCTTATAAAATGAAGAGCGATAAGTCTTTTCAACAGACATTAAAAAGAGAAAATATGGGTTGGAGTCTTTCTTATACGATACCTGCGAATGTTAGTTCCAATTATGATACCACCACAGAGATGTAATTCAACAGAAAACTTCGATGCTTTCTGGATAATACTGAATCAAGTAAAGATCTTATATTCCGTTGCAAGGATGTCACTTCGTCTCTTGTTCACTTTTGAAACGTGTAAATATACTTAAAAACAAGTAATATAGAAACAATTTTTTTCTAAAACAAGTAACAATTCTGATTCTAAAACAAGTAATATAAAAAAAAATTAAGTCAATTCCTACTTTTCACTGTATTGTAGAAAATTCCTTTACAAATACTTTTTCATTAATTTTTTGAAGTTTATCTGGCGCCATCTATAGGTAGATATATACAACTTAAATCTAAAAAAACTAAAATTAATTAATTCCATTTAATTACTGAATTAATATTTGAAAAAACTATATTAACATCAAGTGTCATCCACTACAAGTTAAAAAAAATGTATTTGAACTTGAGTGGATGAATAAAAGTATTTTTAAGAACGATTGAAAATTTGAACAAGACATATATAGGGAGAGTGTGAGCTAATAGAAGGAATTGAATGATGTAACAATTAATACGAATTAAAATTCCATTTTCTTCCTTTACCTAAAACATATTTTCTTTTCATTTTCTGTGACTGTATATATATATATATATATACTATTATTATTATTATTATTATTCCAATTTCCATCTGATCTTTTACAAAAATAAATAATTTCGAGAGAATTTTTAACTACAAACTTTATCCTAAAAGTTTCAAAACCATCTCTCATATTTCATTTCAAAACATCTGCTTTTCATTAACTGTTCTTTTACCTTCGGTTGTATAATTAATTCATCGTCTAATTTTTTAACCTGATATTCAAAGCATAACTAAGGATTTATTAAAAAAAACATAAATGAGAAAGATAATGTATGCCAACTTTCAATGGAAAAAAAAATTAATGCTTTTCGCAGAAACCTTTTTAGGAAAAAAAGATTATTTTAGGAATTATTGAAAAATGCTTTTCTGCACATGAAATCCCATGAAAGAATCCCGGCTCATCACCCAATGAGGTACTGAACCGGGCCACCAGGACCAAAAGACATAGAAACCTGGTTGTGTCCTTTGCAGTCACTGCTTTCCGAAATTATTAGACCGACTCAGTTGCAACGGGCGCTAGTGCTGAGCATAAGGACTTAGGTTCAATCCGCTGGGGTCTTTGTTGTATATACTGTTTAAAATCGACGAGACTCAATAGCATTTGTGATGTTCACTATCTCAAACCTCGTTAGTCGGATTACCTGATGGAAAATTACTGGGTGCTCACAAGGTTTCGCATAAAAGTCCTTTAAGGTCCTGTCATCCTCCTTCTTCAGCGACACGGAGCCAAGTCAGGCGTCTACCTACGGGTGCTCCATCGCAACAGAAGCTGTCCCATTCCTTCCATCCATGAGACGTTACTCATAAGGCGTCCGTCAAGATATTTCGTCCATTTAGATATTTCGTTAAATTGAAAATAAAATATATTGTTTTTTAAATGCCATATTTTCCCCCTTAAGTTTACTGAAATTAATAATTGAATGACAAATAGTTAAGTTTTATGAGTAAGTTGCACGCTAATGGATTTTTTTTTTTTTTTTTTTAGAAATAACATGTGAATGCCAAAAGTGATGTTATGTATTCAAGTAAAATAAATTGAAATCCTCTGCCGTTTCAATTTCTCAGTTTTTATGAAACAAATCACTTTATTTCCAGATGAAAGAATTGATATAGTAATTTAGAACGTAACACAGCAGAACGGAAAATATTGATTTTTAGCTCCTAGTCAAAGTTTCCTTAATTTTAACTAAATGGAAGATTGATTATTATTTTTCAATCCCTTTTGACTCGGAAATATGAAAAATAAATCACTCTATTCGCAAATTAACTATCGAATATTCATTAGTTCATTGCCTTCTGAAATTTCAGCGATATGAAATATGCATTTAGCTCAAAAATAAATATTTTCGAATCTTTTTTGTTTAAAAAAAAAAAAAAAAAAAAAAAATAAAAAAAAAAAAAAAAATAAAATAAAAAAAAAATGTAAATGGGAAAAAAATGAATAACAGCTAAATTGAACCGGACGAATTTTAAAAATTGTCGTTCGAAATGACGCATAGAGAGATCCTTTGGTTGTTATTAATAAGGAATTTTATGGCGGGCAACACAAAAGATAGACACCCGTTGTCATGGTAACAGATGTTTGAAGATAATGAGATAAGTGAAAAGATTTTATGATCCAAAAATACAATTTCTGTAACAAAACCCAACAGCTTCCGTTATCAACGAAATGTATCTCATTAAAGAATTGTAGATGCAGGTTGGTTTTTATTATCATATATATGAAATTTTACAGACATTTAAATTTACTGTTATGTTATGTGATGTTAACAATGAATATGATGAGATTTGAAAATGAAGTAAAAAATACACTTGGTGTCAATACATTTATTGGCGATGTGCAAATGGAAAAGCGTTTATATTTCAATATATATTTAAATTAAGAAATAAAATGTAAATTTTAAAATAAATGTGATCTCACTATTTTTATTTCTTAGTGGAACTGTCAACAGCATAAAAAACCGAAATATTAAATTTAATTTTTAATTAAACAATTAATAAAATTAAATAACGTATTAAATAATTAAAATATTAATTTATTATTATTGATGTGTACAAATATTAAAAATAGTCCATTTACTTGTTATATAATAATTAAAATATATTTTCTAATTTTAATAGAAAAATATTCTAAAAATTTACATTAAAATGATCATACGATACGATTTTCTAAAACAAATTTACATTAAACTAAAAATCATCTAGTTTTAAAATTAAATTATTTGTTAAACTTACTTTTAATAAAACGATCAATGCCTTAGCTTTAAACTCCTTTTCTTTTAAGAAGTGAATAATTTTTAAATTTTAATAATATACTTTAATGTGTATTTGTACATTAAATTCAGTTAAACTACAATTCGTTTACTAGCCAAAAGTGTCAATTAAAAAAGACATTTAATTGTTAATAAATAGTTATGAAATGATCAAGAATAAAAATTTGTTAGAAAATTACCTCTCCAATTATTGATGTAATAAAATTAATTTTATTTATGTATTATTAAATATTAAAACGACGAATTTTACTAATTATTTAAAAGGAAGCCATTAATTTTTAAATATATATGTTCATTAATATGGAGAAATCCATTTAATTCGATTGTGAAATTTTGAGGTAGGTTTGTTAAAAAAATTCTAATATTTTAAATTCTGAAAAAGGTGTTTTTTTAAATCTGATTTTTTTAAATTATTTATTGATTGACAATTTATTAATTTCTGAATTTTGAGGTCTGGTGTAGCTCATGTACGTTCACGGACGGAGAGTAGAGGACAAGAATGTATGTTCCAGAAAGTAGGTTTCATACAGAAGAAACCACGAAAACCTCGCGTAAAGCAACCTGATTGAAGATGTGAGACACTTTGCACACACTGTTATATTTACTATCGAATTTCTTCTTTCACTGTGCCTAAATCTGTCACTGTGTCTACCACTGAGATGATCAGTAACAGTTTTGCACCATAACTCTGAGATATCCCATAACTATCCAATAGGGTCATCTTCCGCCTCTGCGCCCACAGATTGAATGTCCTATTTCATTTCTGTAACACAAATAAAGAATATATTGATTTGGGTTAATTTACCGGATTTCGAACCAGCATCCTTTCAACAGATATCAACATGCAAAGAATAGTTTCGAAAACCGACAAGCACAGCCTAAAAAAATTTCTCTGTTTTTACTTGAAGTGGGAACAACAAATCGGTAAATTGGAATGTTCTTAAATTTCATCTTAGGTGAAAGAGAAAAGGATATAATCCCTTGAGACGCCAATATGAGTTAAAATGTTGTCTCAGTAATTTTGAATGAACACTCCACAGATATTCACTAAGATACTAATTTTCCACTTTCAGTCTTCCACAAACTAGCCTCGCCTAGTTCGGAAATCCGACGTGCAATTCTTCTTGCAATTTCGATCAATTGTACAAGGTTAGCGTTAAAAGTTTCTAAATACCAATTAAAAATGACCAGACAGAGCATTTGAAGAATTCACACCTTCTTCCTCTAGCCCAGTTCCTATTTTTCTGGAATACAGATTTATCGTACTCAATCCTTGGAAAATTTCGGTGCAGCCCCGTTTTCGAACTTGTCTCATCTAGCTAGAAAGCCCAACATGTTATTCTTACAGCTATTTCTATCAATTGTGCAAGAATTGAGAAATCTCTGAAATGCCAATTAAAAATTACCACACATAGCATTTGGAGCGGATTCGCATCTTCGTCTTCCAGCTTAGTAGACAGCCCTTCTGTACTACAGATTCCTACCCATCTCTGGAAACTCTTGATTCTGCATCGTTTCGAATTTGCCTGCCTTAATTTCGAAACCCAACATGGTATTCTCACTGCCACTACGGTCTCTTTAGAAAATTTAGCTTTAAGCAGTCTTTGAAATGCCAATTAAGAAAAGGACACCGAAAGAATTCCGTCTCTTTCGTAAACTCCACATTTACGGGCAACAAAGACGCTAAATTCAAAGTGGCACTTATGTTCTCAATGGGCGCAATTAGTCACAAATACTCCCAGCACTTCAAATAGCATGAGCGACATTCCTCTAAAACTACGCAGTCGGCATACAACGTCCAAGTGGGCGTAATTAAAGTTTGTTGTTTCTTTTAATGGAGACGACTTGAAATGGGCCGTCTTCTCATAAAAGCACTTGCTAATTTTAGAAGACATTTTTCCCTTCCTTTTGTCTTCGAGTCGAATGCCGTTTATGGTGCGTCAGCAAATGTTTCGAAAGTGTAATCGCTTTGCATTTTCGTTCAGGCGTGAAGCTTATTAGAATGGTACATTGGATTATTTAAATTTGGAATGTGTTTCGCAGGTTTATGAGCGAGAAAAATGCAGCGAGTGAGTTGTTGATTGCGCTCTAAGAGTCTCTAAACATGAACATAATGGAAAATGACTTTCTTTTAAAATCATTTATTTAATTACAGTTTCAGTTATGATTTTTGCCAGATATTTAAATGCATAGTACACAACAGGTGGAACATATAATGGAACTTCTTTTGACATTAGATATGACTGACTTACGTTTTTAGTCCTTAATCATGCTAGCTAATTGTTTGACATCTATGTAATTTCTTAAAATTTCTAATTTAGATGTCATTTTCAGGGTTCAGTTTCGCAATTGGTATTGTTGTCCGTTGAAATCACAGTGTTTAGAATCACATGAATACACATCCCAGTAAAATAGTCTTACGATAATTTTCCTGGATTTCTACCGAGTGACTGAAAAATACAAGTTAACAGTTATCCCTAAAATTCCATACGGAAAAAAAAAAAAGCCTTACTCACTTCTCCTACCTTTATATCCAGTCCAGACCCACTGAAATTGCTAAAAATATGATCCTTACACTCCATGTTAAATTTGATACAAATGTAGCTTCACAATTATAATTTTTCATGGAACGCCCTGAAATGTAAAAGCATTAAATAACAGTGCATTTTTACCATCATTGTGATTCTTACTGTTGAAGTAATCAGTCTGTTCAATGAAAAATAAGATAATAAATGACATTTCCAGAAATATATATTTCAAGTATGTATTTCAAATACAATATATATAATTCAAGTACAATAAAGAGCTTAATTTATTTTAATTTTCCATACTATTTGTGAGTTCAAATAAGTAATAATATTTACAAATATTATACAATATCAGTACACAATTTTCTCATTTTTAATCATTTTAATAGGAACAAGACATTTTTAAAAAGAATTTTATATAAAATTATAAAACTACCAACAATTTTCAAAATGTGAAAGACTTTAAATCAGTATTACATTTATCTGTCAAACTATGATTGATACTTTATTTAAGAAAATATCTTTTTATTCATGATCATTCATACGTATCAATATAAAATAAATATACTATAGTAATATAAAATATATTTTGTTATATTTTTGTCCTTTATAAGAATATCTTTTATAAAAAATATAACGATGTAGGTCTTAATTCATCAGGGATATAAATATCAATACAATTTTATAATTTGTAATAAATAGTTAAAAAATTAATAAGATTTGAAAATGCCTATAAATATACCTCTGAAATTATTGATAAAATCAGTTATGCATTTGCCTATTGTGAAAAGGTTTTTAAAGTGTCCTTTGAATTTCTAGTCGAAATTCTTGGATGGAGTTTTCCTGGTTTTCTACAAAGATAAGCAAATGGTGGGCAGTTACAACTACCGTCATTTAACTAACTACCACAAACCCAACACTATGTATAAAATCTTTTAACTTATTTCATTTATAAGGGAATAAACAGGAGTGAAATTATGACAAATCAATTTCGAGCGAACATTCGAAAAACAGTTGTGGATTGTACACGATGAATCTGTAACTTGGAAAGCCCTTCTGTTAGGCTCAAGGAAGGGATGAACAATGCTAATTCCCTGAAATACAAAAATCCTGTCAACTTAGGCAATGGTTTCCAACCTAGTTCGGAAACCCAAACGCGTATCCATCCATTCTACTTCTAAGTGAAGGTTTCAGAATCAAGGTTTCAGAATCAGGGGGTGTACATTGCTGTCACACTTTCATAAAAATTAGATGGCGATTGTAATCAAAAATATAAAATGTCTATAATGCACATTGAGGTTACACGGTGGTAGTTTTATGGAAATTTTTATCCCACAGGGCACATTATTGTGAGGAAGTTTTCCCTAAATGTTCAAAATGTGTATAAATGTGAAAAGTGCAAAACAATCAAATTCTTGTTAAATAGTGGAATTATGCCTGATTTTCTCTCGGGAAAACGAATGCAGAACAATTGCCACTAAAGGAATTCCTGGAAAGTAAAATCCTTCCTTCTTACCGTGGGCCCTTTTTGTTATAAATAAGGGGAACACAAGGCCCACAGATCGATAGAAAATAAAAAAAAAAAATCAATTATAGTATCATAAAGCTTTAAATCCTTTTAATTGGTTAACATAGTAGATATATATTAGAAAGAAGCAGAAAGTAATGTCGTTTATGTATATTTCAATATTTGTTTATCATTTATCAGCTAATTTTTACTTTACAGTCAAGATAAAAGAAATTTTAAGGTTAAAGTGACTTGCTGACTTGTAAATAATCAAATATTATTTTTATTTATATTTTTTATTATTATTCATATTCAAAGTGCATTACATGTTCGTAAATGCCAAATGTAGTTTTCTAAATTCAGTTTCGGTCATTTTGATCTTTCCAACTCATTTCGATCAGGAAGACCAACAACTTTAGACAATGACGTGTTAAGGGCAGAAGTGGAAGCAAATCCGTGTCTGGCAATTGAAGAACTGCCAAATATACTTGACCAGTCGACCCTCCAACAACATTTGCAGCAGATTGGTAGCAGGTATTTGGGGCCTGCGTTATCCGTCTGAAGAAAGCAAAGATTCCCTATGTGCACAATACAGAAGTGTGGTTTTTAATCTCTTGATAATTGAAGATGAAAAATGGGTCCTCTATGATAATTCAAAACCCAAAAGGCATCGCTCTCTCCGAATGAATCGTGAGAAAAAATCGCGTTTGGCGGAATATTCATGGAATCGTTCATTTCTGAATTCTGGACAAATTTTGAATAAAGACTTTAGATGTTAATAATTGAGTGGAATAAATCAATCTTTAGTCAACAGAAAAGGCTTTATTCTGCAGCACAATAATGAAGACCGCCTTACGCAAGACGAGAAACCAGAAAAAAAAATTAATGAATTGAAGATGGAAGAATTGCCTCACCCATCGTAGTTGACAGGCATTGTACCATACTATTTCTATTTATTCCAATAACTACAACACTTTCTATGTGACAAACTATTTGAAAATTTGGAAACAATTGATTTAAATCGATCTTATATTAAAATTCTACCCGGATTCCTAGATGGTAAGAGTTGCTGATATCGAGTGTAATTACATCAATAATTAGAAATAAAAACTTGTTAAATATTTATTGGTTGGAATTTAATATAATTAAAAACGACATTACTTTCCGATATCCGTAATATGTATTTATATAAAAATTACTGATCATTTTTTGGGTAGTTCCACGTGATAAGCTACGGTATTTACGTTTAGTTCATAAACGACATACATGCATTTTTTCCTAAAATTCTACTTTATCCTATAAATACCTAATTGAAAAAGAGACCCTTAGATGTACAGAAAAAATGAATATTTTTATACAAAACAACATAAAGGAAAAATAATTTGTTAAAATATTTGTAAATAGAAAAAAACAGCTTTCAATTCACCCCAGACAATTCAACAGTCTCGAGTAAATACAGCATTCCTCCTTTTTCAACAGGTTACTTCAGGAATAATAGGAATCGATCGACTCAAACGAGTCATTCATTCAAACTCCAAAGTTACAAAGTGAACCAGAAGGCTTTCTCCCGTTATCCATCGAATTTCGGTCGAATAAAATAGAAATAACAGTTTGGTGTGAAATCGAATCTCATCACATTGGATTTATCGGATGCTGAGCTGATTAAACACCATTCGTAAATGTGATCCTAAAAACTGCAGTCTGACCTGTGAATTCTAGGAAAAAAAGATGCGAAAGATTCTATCGTGCGAATGAGGACTCACTGTGACAGGATTTCTTTTCCGCCAGACTCAAAAGGATTCTGGTACTGGGACGCAAGGAAAGGTTTCCTCCTTATTGGTTGATTTTGTCGAATACGCTTTCAGCCTTTCGAGGGATACATATAAGTTAAATTAAATATATTAAAATACATTCTTCTTCAATGGTTTGCATTTGGCATTGAGTCAAATTTCATCTTTTGGAAATTTTTCCATTAAAGCATTAGGGATGTTTCGATTTTATTTATTTATTTATTTTTTGTTCAGCTTCCATCCAGATGGTTCTTTCCATGAATCCTATAAGGATAAAAGTATCAAATATAACAAAACTAACATTTGGAAAATGTAAATTATGACGGTAGTTTCAGATAAATTTTTAAATTGTATCCATTTTTAAATCCAGGATAGAAAGGAAGACATAAAAGTTTTAGCTTGGGAGTGAATTTCTCTTCTAGATAACCCATACTTGTTCCAGGCACAGATGTCCAAATAATTTTTTGTAAGGGTAGAAATGATGTTAATACTATAAGTAGGCTTTAAGTATTTTAGTCACTAAAATTACTGAATGTATGTCAAAAATGATTCATTTACTTGAAAAAGAATTTTAGCTTTCAAATAATCACTAAAATATTTTAAAATTGTAAAGATCCAAAAAAGATTGCCCAAGTTATTCGTTGCTTGAGATGAAATAAACATCACATCTCAAGCAATAATTCCAACATTTGTTCAAAGTGAACATCAAGTTCAGTTTTTTTAATGTTTAACCAAAAACTGTTTAGAAAGATTGAAAAAAAACCTATTGAATTTAAAATATTAAGCCAGCATTTTAGAAAATAGCACTAAAACTGGGGATAGCCCATATGTATGCTGAATTCACTGAGCTTATTCTTACCAAAACGGAATTGCAGTACCCAGGGAAGATACTTTGAGAATTATATATGCTAGTGAGTTATGATTCATAAAATATGATAAAAAAATCTCGTGTAATAGATAAAAGTTTTTTGCTGAAATATTTTGCTTTATCCAAGCAGCCATAAAATATTTGAGGAATAGGATATAATGGTATTCCTGGAGACTGTAATACACTATATTCCACAATATAATGGGTATTAAACTTTTTGGATAAAACTCGAAAAGCTTCTAGTATATGATATAAGTTTGTCATTTATTCCCTTTTATGTCATAATGTCAATATCTCTATCGAACACACACACACACATACACACACATATATATACATATACGTGTGTAAAGTATTGCGTTATATAAGAATTGGTAAATAAATAATTTATTATCATTTTTTACATTGTGCAGGAATTTCTTGTATTAATTTTTTGATTCATGTAGCAATCTAAAAAGTCAGAATTACATTGCTAACATGTACTTGAAACAACTACTTTAAACTGTTAAATTCAGCTTCCATTTTAATCATTGCTTTCTGAAAAAGAGATACTTGATGGCGATTATAAATACTTATGTAAAGTTTCTAAAGCAGCCTGATGGCTGAGTGGCTAGCACTCTGACGCTAATTCCCATGTATTTCAGATTTGAATCCCCGCGGTGGCATGGAGGTTTGTAGGGGTTCGGAATCCACTTTAAGTGGTCGGCCCCGTCTAATATAACTATAGCTCATTGGACATAGGGCTGACAGTCCTACCCAGGAAAAAAAAACATCTAATATCTTGAGATCCGCCAGTAGAAGGCCTTGGACCACCATGGGGCTGTTGCGACAATGAAGAAGAAGGAAGCTTTTAATATCAACTCTCAGAATATTTGGTAAGAGTTTTAGGTCTTTTAGCGAAACACTCCCTTCAAACAAAAGACCTAGCAAGTACGATAAACGTGTTTTGAACTCTTATTCATTTAACATGTGTTTATTACTATTGGCTAGGATTGGTGCAAAATTTACACTGAACTCTTTCTTTATATTAATTACCAAATATTTGTGTTTTCTAAGCATTTTTGTAACAATTAGAGAACAACAATTTGTAACAATTATTTTCAACAAGTGGGTGGAAAACAAAAAATCAGAAAAATTAATACAAATCATTTTATCATAAATTATTAAAAACAATATTTTTTTTTTTAATTTTAATTTAACACTATTTTTTTAATTGTAATCTCATGATAAATTTATAAAAATATCAATAAATTGTTTAAATTGGATAAAAATTATTTTTCTTAAATAATCCTTTCATTTGTCGTATGTGTTCATAAGAATTTTCTTATTAATCTCAAAATAATAATAACAATAGAAAAATTTTGATATTAAAGAAATAAATTTATGCATTCATCAATTAAAAATTAAAATACACTAAGTTACAAATGTTTCTTAATATTAATATCTTCTTATTTTGCAAATAAATAATAAAGTTATAACCATTTCTTTTTTTTTTTTTTTTTTTTTTAATTAAACTATAACTTTTTGATATCAAATTAGAGTTTGAAAAGTTTAACCTTCAGCAATCTGATAGTTAAAATACCATTTGCTTTCAATAATGGAAAGGAAATTTATAAATAATTCAGGGAAAAACCATTAAAAATTACATTTTTGTTTTTGATTTTAGAAATAATCTTAAGCATCGTATATTTTTGAAATTTTTATATTTTCAACATCTATTCAATTCTTTAAATGATATTTTTGTTTGTTATAGTAGTTCAAACATTATTTTCCCTATTCTAAATGTGTTTATTTTTGTTTGATATATTTTTTTTCATTTGCTGTAATGAAAAATTTTGTGTGTTGTTCCTGTTTTTGATTTTATATACAGCTGTGAGTAACTAGAAATGGACGTTAAATGCAAATTTTTATGTTAAAAAATTAATTGAGACAAACTTTTACATGAATATTTACTTTTGAGCCAATTCTTCATATCGCCCTCAAAACAATATTCAATAAAATCTATCAGTAATACAAGGTGATCAGGTTTTGTTCAAATATTTGAAAAACATTTTGTGAATTCTTATTCAAAAAAACAAAAACAACGAAAAACATAGCTTCTCAGAAAACATATTTAAAGATTTTTATACAGCACAGAAAATTTTTTGTAATATATAGACTCTTAAAACTCGTCGTATTTGTAAGTCAAATCCTCTTTAGCTTCGTTTTCAACTGACTGTGACTTTCTCTTAGCGTTTTGCTTTATTCTGCATAATTTCACAGTAGGTAGAGATCGGCTTTTCGATTTCTGAATTTGCTCTTTGTGTATTCAAAAGAAATTTTTAAGCATTAGTTGATCAATTTTTATTTTAATATTTTAAAAACAGGTACACACTTAAAATAATCAAAATTAAATGACAGCACAGTAATATGCATACATAAAAACAATGTTTTTATTGAACAAAAGTTTCCTTTTTGATTAAATTGTCCACAAAAGTCAAAGGTAGAAAGATTCATTATTCATCTGCGTCATACCATGTTTTACCTCACAAAACAATTCGCTGAACTACAAAATGTATCATAAAAATTTTCTTACCTTCCTAGTAACGAACTGTTGAACAATAATCCCGAAAGGTCTGGAGGAAGTCAGTTAATTCGCATATTCGAATATTTTTCCTAATTTTATTTGGACAAATTATAAATGTCGATACATAGATACATAATATATAATAATAAAAAAATTTTTACATAGCTTGCGTCTATCAACGGTGACTAACTACAAAGAAGTTGGTGAAAAAGTTCACAGGTAAAAGTACAGTTTTAGTTTCCAAACAGTTCTAGATATGTAACATTTTCGACAGAATGTATGCATTTTTTTTTTCTTACTAAGGAGGAAATAAGTTGTTTTTACTCCTTTTATAACTTAATTTGAGAGTTTTCCAAAAACTGTTTACCGTCATGTAAATTCTTGCTTGTATTTACACTAGTTGTCTGACGCATGCTTTTATTTCTAGAAAAACAAAGAGCATATTCTGCTATTACAGCACATTGAGTATCTTTTAGACTTCCAACATTATTACGTATAGTAATATCATATTAATTTTGTAATGTTTGATCGATTTATCAGTTAATTTACATTTTCTATTAAATCCTTTAGCACTTTTAAAATTTTTTCCTTGCCTTTTCTTACATAGAAAAGAATACGTCCGAATTTTATACAGAAAAGTATATCCTATACATTATAACTTTGTCACTGTTTTCCCTGTAAATATATTTCACTTGAATTACGGCTTTAGGAGCACGGTATAACCTTCATAATATTAACAGCATTGAAGTTCTCATTTCATTATTATTCCTCCAAAAATTCTAAAGGCAGCTGCTTCCACGTTTCTCGGTCACCCTTTGTAGTTTGAGCGCAAAGTGCACAATAAATCAATTTAGTGACATATGATCTCTCTGCTCTTAGGAACCATCTACAGGAACTTCACAAGTTATATTTTTTTTAAAATTTATTCTTTATTTATTTTTTATTACACTTTTATGTTCTTCTCAGAGGCAAACTATGATTGCAAAATTTTCAGTTCATGAGATATGAAAATTTCTTGGAAACATGCGGCAAATTTAATGCATAGAAAACTTTTTGGCAGCGTTAAATCTTCTATCAATTAATATTAATCAAAACACCAACAAATATTTAAAGATAATATGTTTTACTTCTCTTGGGGGTTGATGTGAAGGTACTAATGAATACGCACTTAAAAATTAAACTTGGATCAAAGTTCTTGTTTAGAATTCTTGGGCAATTTCAATCCCGTCATAAAACATTCTGGCAGCAGTAAATGGAAAATATATTAAAGATTTCATATGTATTATTCTATAGTCTTGCTTAGTACTTAGGTCTTGCAAGTTTACTTCTGGCGCATCAGAATTTTCAAATGTATCCAATTTTTATGAATATGAAGCAAATACATTGAGAGTTTTTTTGATATTAACTGTTTTTATAGCCTTCTTATATCCGCTTTTGAAATAATTTATCAATTTCAAAATATAATTCCAGAATAAAGAAGCAACATACCTAGAAATATATATTAAATAAATATCTGTAAACAGCTTTCAAACAATAATAATGGCGTCCTTCACTAATTTAAATATAAATAAGCAGTTGGCAGATAGTAATAAAACAGCAAAATATAAATAAAAAAAATGTATATCCATATTAAAGGAAAATAATAAATAAGTTGGTTGGATTAAAAGGGCATTGTCATAGAGGAAGAAATGTCATTTAAGAAGGACTTTAATTATAATAAAAATAATTATATTTTCTTATAATTAAATTTTTAGATTGCACAATATTAAAAGAAAAACCAGATGAAAAAAATACCACACTAACTGTTTTATTCTTTCTTTTAAACAGTTTTGCACCATTTATGGCTAGCACCTCCCTAACAAGTAATCCATTCGTCTTTTCTGCCTTTAAACCGGATATTTACCATCTACACGATCCGTGGCAGAGCTATATTTGCATTTACCTACCACTTTCGTTTACAATTTTAACCACTTACGATGTCATTCGAAACTTCAGCTTCGGTTTACTGTTTGTAATGAAACTCTCTTCTATGCATTGTAAAAACGAAACTAAAGCATTTTTTAAGTCCTAAATATTCTCTCCTTAAAATAAACAACCAAGAAATCCAAATTTTCACTACAACGAAGATTTTGCAGTATTCATATAAAATGCCATAGGACAGTATTTGGTCATTAATATTTAGTATAATAACCCATATTTATTCAACTTTTAACTCGAATAAGGAAACTTTAATTGTTGACCATTGATAAAGAGTGCAAGCAGTGCGCAAGAGGACACAAAGGCGATTCCGGTGATGGAGTCTGTTGTTGTCACTGCTTTCAGAAATGTTGTGACTCGATGGCAATTTCAATAACAGTTAGTAAGGTTAAAAATTTCTGAGGGTTTTATTGTATCACCCGCAGATTCACGGTAGTTTCCCTAAAAGTCCCCAAGGAAGATATTTTTATCTTCGCATCGCCCGTCATTGTTTAGTTTGGGGCATACATAAGTGTAAAACAAGCTCCATTGATATTGATTTCGTTTTAGTCTTTCTGACTATTGTTCTTTCTTAAGAAAACCAAATAAAAATATATTATTTAAGTAAGATTAATCAACGGCGAATAATAGCATTTAATAATGTAAGAAAAAAATCTAATATAACAAGATTCGTAAGATATTAAACTCTGTTTGGTGAAGAATTATAAGATTGATTTGGAAACAGACTCTCTGAAAATAGGGAAACCGTATGCAAAAAGAAATAAATCAAATGAAAGATTGTTTTTTTCTTTTCAATCTGAGGGAAACCGGATCCCTTTAATTCGGAAATTCAATTTATTACCAGGAGAGGAAATTATTTTCACTTCTTACGCCTCGTGATGCCACGCGCTTCGCGAGGATAATTGCCGTGACTTATATCGGAGTCATCCGGTGGGCGTTTGCTTGATTGGATTTTGGAAGGAGGGGGATTGGGTTGCCGCGATACTCCCAGGCATCGGGGAAGAGTGCCGGCGATTCAATTGGATTTATTTCACTTTCAGAGAGATTCAATTGTTATCACATGGAAAAAAAAAATTGAAGCGTATACCTTTTCAATAAGAGCAGACATTTGTTATTATTATTTGTTCAGCTTTCCTTGGTGGAGTGTTATCAAGAAAAGCTTGTTTTGAAAGCTGAACTGAAAGAGTTTATGTTTATATTGAGAGTATCTAGGATAAATCTTTAAGAAAGGATGTTCTGAAAGAACAGATGGATATGAACACAAACACTATTGCTGAGTATTAATGTTTCAAAATTAAATGTTAAATTGCACCTTAATAATGGAATTTATCTTTTCCTGCTGTATCACTCCCATACTTAATAGGACTATTGTTGCGAAACGTGCAAGCTATAACTTCGTTGATATATATATATATATATATATATATATATATATATATATATATATATATATATATATATATATATATATATATATATATATATATATATATATATATATATATATATATATTTATATATATATATATATATATATATATATATATATATATATATATATATATATATATATAAATACATATATATATATATATATATATATACATTCATATATATATATATATATATATATAGCACTCATGTGTAAAATGTATGGTGAAGGAAAAAAAGCTTGTTCAATTCAATTTATCATTCAGCAACGCACTCATATCCTTTAATTTAAGCAAATTTGTAATGGAATATATTATTGGCAAAGAAAATAAAATCCTATCCTATAGATAATAAACAACTACGTACACGAGGTTCTACATGTAGATTAGCGCGCTTTCAGAAATTATTTGATTTTCCAGCCTGCAATCAATTAGTTAATATTGAATAAAATATATTTCTAGTCTATCACTACTTGATTTTTCCCATGCTAAATCCATGTCTTGCAATTAATCTTTCTTCAAAATATCTTAATCCTTCAACTATATCATATACGTATCAGGTAAATACCTATTTCGTCCACAACAGAGAAAGAAATAACGTATGAGTATGACTCATTTATTATTAAATATCCCTTCATTAATTAAAGCAAATTCGCACCAATGAAATCTTTCCATGTGTAATACAAAAACGGAAGGCTAACGCGATCTCTCATCAAGGATTCAAAATGGCGTCGCCACTCTCAATCCATTGCAATGAGGGGAGGCTCCTAACGCATTATTCGCTTTTATGTTTCATTATCCAACTCGCTGATTTCTATATAAAAATAAACTTTTCTGATACCTTGAGGCGAAAGGCGACGCGGGATAAATTGACTAACAAATCAATTTCCTAAAGACTGGTTACAGAATCCGTCGGTTTCTCTTTTTATCTTGCACGAAAGTAATACAATTAATTTTGAAAGTGACTCGGGTTTTTCTCTCGAAATCCACGAACATACTCGGGGAGAAATTCGCTTTAATGATCTTCATGTTACAGGTTGAACACGGCGTTAATTTAAGACTGATAATAGTTTTCGTTAACTTTTACGAGTGAGGAGATAGTTATTTACAGTTAATTTAAATGAAGAAAGACGCAGGTGTCAGGGGAGGCCCAGAGGTAACGTGCAAAAGAACTCTGATTCTGTAGGTATTCGAATATAGTATTAGTTGTAGAGGTTGCTTTCATAAATTATGAAACAATTTGGAGGATGTGACATAATGTATAATACATCTGTCATAGTTAGGCTTCGTAGTAGGAGTTTTCCGTGATTTCTCCCAAACGACACGCAAATGTATGGCAGTTTTCATAAATTTTTTCCTGCAACCCGAAGTCTCTCCCGCTAATCTAAAGCCACCGTCAGTGGATCTTTCAGGACATTCATAAATAAAGCACATAAAACAGATGTTCTTAAAAAACCAATCTGAAGGATAGAAGGATGCCTGGTACACATCGGGTCATCTGTATTTTCCATACTTTTTGTAGAGTTTATAAATTAAAAGTTATAGTTAAAAATATTTAAAAGTAATTTCACACTCATTAAATAATGAATACACCAAAAAATAAGTGCATCAAATAAATGAGCGAATAATGAATACACCAAATAAAATAAAGTTCTTGAATGTAAATTAGTGTGTATAATTTTCAATGCGTCAAATGTGTTATAGATTACAATTTTAAAATTAAAACTATAAATGAAATAAACCAAAAGTATATCAAAAAAAAGGAAAACAAATATTGGAAAAAGTACAAAAATGAATCATATTAATTTCAAGAATCTTTTTAAAAAAGAAATGCTCAACATTTAACAATATTTACACTATTATGACCTATGTTTAAGAATGATTTAGAGATAAATAAAAATCAAATTATTGAAAAAATATAGATGGTACAAATTAGAAATTACTCATACTAGTGGGCAAAAAAATTAACAAATGAATTAAATGGAGTTCTCTGTTGCTTTCGAAATTGTTACATTTCCCAGGAATTTTATTATTAATGGAGTTTGTTGTTAAGCATCTTAAATTAGATTAAGTATTCAAGGAAGTGATAGAGTTAAACCGAAAGCGTTTTGTAGTTTGTTAAATCACGCTCCGCACTTCTGATATTGAAATAAAATACGATTCTCAATTTCTGGAGAATGAACACCAAGCTATTCTATTGAATTTAGCTTTAGAATGATGCGTATTTACAGGAAAGGGAGAAAGTAGTTTCCTTTAACATATACGAATAGAATGTGAGAGAATGCCGGAAATACACTCTAGGATGTCTGACTATCTGTGCGAGACGATTTACATAAATTATAACAATCGCCCTTGAGTCCCCTCATATCCGAAAGCGATGACTGCGACGAAAGCAAATAGCGTGTCTGATCACCAATAGCATATCCAATAAAGTCCCTTGAAAGTTATTTAGGTCGGTAAGTGCTGGATCACGAGAAGAACTACCGAAATGTTTGAAAAAAAAAGAACGCAGTTTATAATCCATGCAAGACATTTCGATTTTCCAATAGTCCGCAAAGTGTAAGCAAGAAATTGCAGTATCGATTGAGTCCTACCGGAAATTATTTGTGTCAGTTAGCGCTGGATGGGAAGAGCTACCAAAAGTTTTGAAAAAGAACACACTTTATAAACCGTAAAAAGCATTCCAATTTTCTTTCGAATAAACCACAAATTGTAAGCAAGAAATTGCAGTCAATAATTCATCGTTTGCAGTCAAACACGTAATACACATAAAAATGAGAAATATCCATGTAGTTCGAAAAAGGTACTTATTTTGACATTCGGGACTTTCTTTTCTTGCAACCATTAATGGTCACACTCCATCTCCAGTGATTCTTTCAAATGAATCCCAAAAGGGCACAGAGACAGATTCTAATTTCTCTAATGCACCATTTGTCATCCTGGAACCCATCTTCATTAGGCCCTTTCCACCCTTTGAAAACAATGAACTGAAAAAGCGGGGAATAGGGAATAAGAGTGATGGTATAGAGCGGCAACATGTGAGGTTAAAAATGGCGTCATGTTAAACGAGCCCTTCCTTTTTCCATTGCGTGTTGTGTGATCCGTAATTAATAGTTTCTGATGAATCACCATCTCCGGTAACTTGAAGAAATCTTGTGGGAAATGGCATATTACTTTGGCCCGATGCATCTGTCTCACCAAAAGTGGAATTATTTTTCTTCTTCCACTTTCATCTGTTTTTTATTGGGTGTGTCGGACATATTCACATTAATGAGCTACATAAGATAACACGGTTTGGTCACGTTTTTGTCTTGTAATAGTTTATTTTTAACGTGTGGTATGTAAGACAGCTAAAATTGAATTCAATGTTGTTTAGCACACGATTAAACTAAAATAAGTTAAAGTCGCAAGTATTCTCTGTGACGAGCGTAATAAACATGCAGTAGTATTCAATATATATATATATATATACACACACACACACACATATATATATATATATATATGTTTACATGGTTCACTGCAGTATCTAGCAAAATCACAGCATCTTGAGTATGAATCATGTTTATGGCCATTCCATAAAGGTGAAATAAATTGTTGACCCAAACCTTTTGCCAGATAAATCATTTAAAGTTGCAGCGCTGTTCAAAAAAGTAAAAAAATATAATAAATTAAAGATACCATAATTATTAAAGAGCATTTTAGTATACGTTTTCTCGCGAGTCTCTAGTAATTTTTTAAAAATTCAAATCTCTTATTGTGAATTAGTCTTAGAAATATAACAAAATTTTACCCCAGTAAATTACAATATCTTAATTGTAAACAGCATATACCATTATCAAATAAATTCCAATCTTTAATATTAAAATTAGTTAATAATTAGTTCATATTAAAAATTAATAGTTCTAATTAAATCTCCTTCTAATATTTTTAAATATTGTAGCTGATAATGAATCTTACATTACGTTTCGATGTATCAAAAATATCACAAAAAAAGGAGCCTTATAAATCTTGAAAAAAAACCCATTACTTAAAAAGCTGAAATATACTGGCCTCCAAAAGTTAAGAAACAACATATTTTTCGAAGCTCACCATAAAAAAATAACAGTAACAATGAAGTTTATAGTTTATATAAAGAATAAAAAAGAACTTTATGCAAATTTGTGCAAAAACGATAATTACTACTTTGAATTTATAGAAAAGAACAGGTATATATGAGTGAGAGAAAAATATGCAAATATCAGGCTTTTATAATTACGCGTGTAAATTTTGTTGATTTACAACTTTTGTTAGCAGATTCATTGGCAGTGGGGTTCCGTAATGTCTGAGAGAAGCCATTTCCACCGTCACTGAAAACAATAACAATTCGAAGCTTCTGTGTCCAGACGACATGTTCAAGTCGACCTCGAGCTACACCTACAGAAGATCTTTGGGCCCGAAGGAGAAGAAGCATTTCTGTGACGCAACTTGTTGCAGACCACTCTGTAGCATCATGGAGAAGAATATCCGGTCTAGAATAGGCGTCTTCATAATTCAAGTTTCTATACACGGCGACCAGTTTTGCTTGCCCTTTAAACGGATGACAGAGAACGACCCGCTTATCTTGGGCAAGAGAACATGTTTCTTGGACCAGACAGCGATGAGTTCCTGTGCTCTTTACAGACGAGTCCAGATTCACACTGGAGAGCGATTCAGGACGTCTGCTGATCTGGAGGAACAAAGCACCAGATACCATTAATCCAACACTGCTGAAAGACACAGTTACCGAGGTGGTGGAATAATGGCTTAAGTAGGTTCTCACTCGGTGGTCACACTTACCTGCGTTCCAGTGAGGAAATGTGACTGGTTTCAGATATCGGGATGAGATCCTTGATCCATATATTCGCCCATATGCTGGTGCAATTGGCAATTTTTCATTCTGATGGATGATAATGCACGACCTCACTGAGCTGTAGTTTTTGAGGGATATCTTGAAGAACTTCGTTTGGAGCGAATATAATGGCCAGCTTGATCTCCAAACCTGAATTTGATAGAGCATCTTTGGAACTACCTTGGTAGATAGGTTGTTGCTTTAAGTCCTCCTCAAGGTCTTTATGAGAGCCAGAACAAAGCTTACTCCGTGTTTGGTCTTCGCTTCCCATTTCGGTAGCCGACAACTTAATTGACAGCATGGAAAGTCGATGCCGCCAATGCATTCAAGCTAGGGGTGGGCATATCCCTTATTAAAACTCATTTTTGTTATGTTTCTATGATACTTTACCACATAAAACTGTAATTAATATTTTTTCCAAAGAATGGACTTTTCCAGCGAGATTGCTTGTTTTTGTTGTAAATCATTTTTGCCTTTTTTTTTTATGTAAACTTCTATGTTGCAGTCAATACATAACTGTTTTGTGCACATGTCAACCAAATTTGGTGTTTCTACATTCATTCATTTGCAAATTAGGCGCAAAAACTGCTTGTTCTTTAACTTTTGGAGGTCAGTTTATTATACGTACCATAGAAACACTTTTGTAATCGATAGTAGAAATTTATTTTTCGTTAGGAACCATTTTTTGTTATATTTGTTTAGCAATTTTTACAGACAATTGGCAAAACATGTAACTTTCCATAACTTTATTGCATCAGTTTACATTACATTATTTTAGAGTGAATTAGCTTACAAGAAGCTAATTTTATACTGTAATATACAAAAACAAATAAATGAAAGGCAAAAAACCTTGGTATACGGATGTCAAGATATACGGATATCAATTATCTTCATTTTAAGTTAATTTTAAAGCTATATAACAATTCCATAAATGGACTCATGCTTATTCAACAGTGCCTCATATCTGCAAAACCAAATGCGCTTTCCTCATTAAAGGCAAACTTTTCGAAAACTATACAAATAAAAACAAATAAAGAGAAGTAAACAAATTCTGCACATGAAAACTGAAAAGAATTTTTTCCACATATTTGCAATTAAAAAGTCAAATTGTTTTAGACTAAAACCACTAAGCACATAATCTCATTAGGATAGGATAGCTCTAAATTTTATTGCTGTGCTCACAGTTTTATTTTTGGAAAATGAAGAAAAAAGTTGTGAAGAAATTTTCTGCATGATTCTAAAAAGAATAGAAACACTGCTGGCTGGAAGCGAAATGGAATCTTCAGGATTTTGTAATTAATTGGATAGGCAGCGAGTTCCAAAAAAAAAAAAAAAAAAAAAAAAAAAAAGAGAGAGAGAGTCTGTCCTGTCTCTTCAGGATTAATGGATTAACCATGTCATTGCATGGATAGGGTCTCGCCACGTTTCGTGAAAAGAAAAACATTTTTGACTTTTTTTTTTTAGTCAAGTGTATTGGGTAAGGTTGATGGATCCTAGTCAATTTTAAAACTTCAAATTTTCATTTATAGATAAGATTCAAATTTGTGTTCGGAATCTTACAAAACGAATAGAGTTGTGTTCTGATTCACTAAAGCAATAAACCACTGTCATCAGGCTGACTGCACTCATTTCAATTTCTCCGTGACTACCATGAAAAATGTATATATATTCTTTAATAATATATTAACCTAAATTTTCGCTCTTTCTTTCCCCTCTCTCTCTCTCTCTATGTAATATGTATATATATATATATATATATCTTTATATATATATATATATATATATATATATATATATATATATATATACACATATTACATAAATATTTATTTATACATGTCTTTAATATATATACCTAATTTTTTTTCTTTTCTACAACAGGTATCCTGCGGGCGACGAGATTCATCAGCGGTTTTCACTGCTACTATATATGGATTGATTCGACTACTTCATCTGGTTGACCTGCCCATACAATGTGAAGTGTAAATTCCGTCATGAGTAGACACTTAACACATATACGATAAGTAGGTTTTTTATTAATAAACAAAAACCCAGAAAAATCAAATGGACTGAATGCCTTTAATGAGAAAAATATGTAAAATAGATAAGCAATTATTTTCATTACAACTATTAATACATTTATTTGGTCTGAATTTTACCTCTCTGTATCATTATTTTTATTTGTTTTCTTATTCCACTTGGTAGACATCAACATCTAGATCAAGTCCAAGAATCCGTGTGGTCTCATGGAAGGAGGAAAAGAGGGGCAGCTTCTGTTGTGATGGACACCCGTAGATAGAAGTTTGACTGGGTTCAGTGACGCTGAAGAAGGAGGGCACTGCTTTCCGGGAGGTCTTTTATTTGGGAAACTGTCCCGCATTTTCGTATCGTTTAGGAGAAAACCCTGAACACCAGATAGTCTGACTCAGGAGGCAAGATGCTGAATATCACAAATGCCTTCGAGTCAACAAGTGTTTGAAACAGTGTCTACAACAAACACTCCAGTGGATTGAATGATCTTATTGCTCAGCAGCAGCGAGTGTTGCCACTGAATAACTGGCAGTCCCTGTATCATTATTCCTAGAATTTACATAAACTTTCTGTGATTGCCTGATTTTTACAGGCAAATGATGATTACAAAATTGGGCCCGATTGCGAAATAAAAATGATTTTTACGAGGTAGTTGTTGCATTTGTAGCTAGAGTACAGGCTTATGTTAGAATCTGCTACAGACCTCCGTTGTTGTCACTGGTTTAAGAAACAAAGAGACTCCCGGACGATTGATGCAATGTCTTTAAGAAATATTCTTTATTAAACTGCTTTTACTATAATTAAATATAATTTATTTAGACACGCATTTAAAAATACGAAAAACATTTTTTTTAATAAATTCAAGCATCTAAAAACATTTATCTCCCTAATTAACCATTCAATGAATAATTTACCTTTCCAAGTTTAAAAGAAATAAGGAAACTATTGTTTCGAAGAAATAAAAACTTCTATGGCACATCATCTTTCAATCTGAATTTAAATCCTTTAGTAAATCCCTTCACTTGCTTTGACTTATCGCAGGAGTAAAGGAGATAAAAGGGATATCCTGCACCACCAGGACAATAAATTAATATTAAATAGCACGTTCATAAATATGTAACACCAGTAAGAGACGACCGCCGCTATTTTATTTTTAATAAATCCATGTAGATGGTGAATTCAAAAAAGGAGAGGGAATTTTTGAAGAGCGGGATTTTCATTTGGTGCTTCTTCAATGATGAGACAGAGATGCATCCCATTTCCCCGCAGCGCCGGGCTTCCATTTACCCTTCCATAAATCACGGCTGCCTCTCCCCCCAATAAAAAGAATTCCTCGCATTTTCCAGTAAAAAGTTGGAGGAATCTCTTGTTCCTGGGGAATTTTCTCATTTATTTATTTATTCGTCGATTTTTTCGTTGACTTTTAAAGTTTTTCTGGAAAATCGGAGTTTTATTAGTGTCTAAAAGTCAAAATTCGTAGGGTTTGAGTGATATTCAAAGGATATTAAATTTGCGGATTTTCTCCATTGAAGTTTGTGACATTGCAACGATCGTTGATGGTTTAAAAAATGTACGCATAGAAAATGCGTCTGTCGCATGTAACTTACCAGCATGCCATGCCACATAAAATAAAAATTTAGAAGTTATTATATATATATATATATATATATATATATATATATAGTTGTAATTATAAACATTTGCGCATTTTTTAATATTTATCCACATAAATATATTGCCTCAAATTCATGAGCTCATTTGGTGCCTTATCCATCATAGCTGCTTTGTTAAAGCTAAAATTTATATAATAAATACAAACAAGTAATATAAAGAGTTTTTTTAAAGTCAATTCCTACTTTTTTTTCACTATATTGCAAAAAGTCCTTTATAAATAACTTTCATTCCTTTTTTTAAGTTTATCTGGCGTCATCTATTGGTAGATATTTGTAACTTAAATCTAAAAAAACTGAAATTAGTTAATTAAATTTAATTACTGAATTAATTTTTAAAAAACTGTATTAACCTCAAGTGTCATCCACTACAAGTTTTAAAAAATGTATTTGAACGTGAGTGGATGAATAAAAAAGTATTTTATGAACGATTGAAAATGTGAACAAGATATATATAGGGAGAGTGCGAGCTAATAGAAGGAATTGAAAAATGCAGATTATTAAGACGTGATAATAAATATGCTTTAATAAATGATTTAAAATTAGGTTCAAATCATTCCATTAGCAATGTGAAAATGAAATTCATCTACAGTAAATTATTATACATAACGAAATTTGTTGTTGTATTTTTCTTCATTTCATTTTATTCTTTAATATTTTCTTCTTTAATTATAATGTTAGGTATTATTTTGTATCCTAATATTTACTTCATAGGTGTTAATTTTATTTTTTATGATTTCACTTTTGAAATAATATTGGGGTAACAGTTGTACGGATAGCTATGAAGCAGTGGAAACATGTGATACAATAATTTATAATATATGGTCCCTTAAGAATGTCAATAATAAATTTTGTAGATATTCCTTCGAGGCAATATAATCATCTGCATTTTTTATTTTCTTTGTATTAAAAATGTTTAATTAATTAAAAATCAAAGGTATTCATGAATTTATTAACTGAAATTGAATGTATTTACAAAGTAAAAAGCTTTTAAGACAGATAAAATGGTTTTTGCGTTCTAATTCTGATTATTTACTTGAAAATTAGAAAGGAAGTTATGGACAAAAAAAACCCAATTCTTATTGGAAAAACTCAAGTAATTAAGAAACTTTTATCTGTCTGTTGCTGTTACTCTAAAAATTGGAAAATTCGGAGTAAATGCTTTTCTTTCTCATTGAAGAAATAGAAATTTTTTGTGAAACTTAAGCAACGATACACAATAAAGCTTGGATTTTCCTTATTATTTTTTTAATCTTTCAATCTTGCTTCAGTGGAATGGGCTAACTTCTGTCTATTTCTAAGTCACATTGACTATCTTCTATAATGCTGCTGTGGAATATTTTCTGTCTGAACTGTTCGAAAACCCTTCCTGTCATAATCTTTTGATTTTAAGGTTCTCTTATTCTTTTTTACGTTGTTTGTTGACAATTTAAGCTCGTTTCAGCAGCCACCAAGTAACGACCTATTCTATTTTTCTTCTAACAGAATGAGCATTAGTTCCAAAAATGATACAATGTCTAAAATGACTAAAATATTTTCTTTCGTTTCTTTCCAAAGTGCATTTTTCCGAGTGAGTATAAAATACTACTGTGTCCAAAAAAGTAAGACGAATAATTTCTTTTCAAAAACTTTTTATTTATTCTTCCAAATTTATTTCGTCACGGTCTTCAAAGCGCGCGGCGATTCACGTTGAATCTCTTCAATCAACTCCAAACCTTGTTCCCGGAATGTTCTTTTGAGTTTAGAGAATAGCCAGAAGCCGCACGGTGTGAATACGATGGTTGTGGAACGACATGAGTTTCATTTTTGGCGAAAAGTCACGAAGAATCAATGCAGTGTGAGCTGGCACATTCTGTGTTTTCGGTACCAATTGAAATTTGAGGCTCAAAATGGAATTGACCGATCCTTTTGAAATTCCAACATCATCAGCAAGGTCACTAATCGCAAATCGACGGTTTGCAAGCACCAAATCTTTAATTCTTTGGACGTGAGCTTCGTCGGTGGATGTTCATGGTCGACCAGAAAACTCTTAGTCTTCAACGCTTTCTATGCCTTCTTTGTGTATACCATGACTAAAATTTCTTTCTGATATAGGAATGCTCACCGAATGCCTTCTGTAACATTCTATACGTTTCCGCAAACAAAATTGAATGCAAGTTCTGTGCTCAAATAATTCAGACAATTCAAAAATCACCGGAATCAGTTTTAGCATCTCACAAAGCCAAGCGTAACTCAAACACTTAAGAATATTTGACGTGAAATTTCACACAGGTGTCAAGGACAGTGCTAACAACCTAAAAAAGAAAAATTTAAACTCTATAAGCCCATATATATATATATATATATACTTATTTACTTCATAAATTTTGAATTTCATGTGCAGTCTACTAGTGGAATATGAAGTGTCACTGTCCCGCGGTAAGCTGTCGTACTGGAGAACACTTCAAAACGGCAGCTGAGGCCAAAGGCACTGTAGTTATTTTCTTTAATAGAAAATACTAGTTTTTAAATATTTATTTAAAGTCGTTTACCATCAAAATTTGGATATTTTGTTTAGCAATATTCTTTTAATCTATTAAAAAATAAATTTTTCTTTTCAATTTTCTTTCTATCCTGTACAGGTTTTCCTAAAAGTTGAAATATTATAAAAATTTGTATTCCAAATAGTAATCTTTTTGCAAAAAAATGAATAGATTTCCAAAAAGGAAAAATAATAATTTATTACTTGTTTAAATATGTACAAAATATTTCCCTTAAAATTTCACTATGTTTACTTAATTTTAAAGCAAGGATAATAAAGCAACCGTTAAATAATTTTGAATATCAACTTGAAAAATAAGTTGTGAGCTTTTCAAGCAAATATTTATTTAAACTAATACAGAAAAATAAAATATTGAAAGATTTCCAATGTTTTTAAAAATACGATTTATATTATATTTTTAAAATTAAAAATGAAATAGGAAATAATTTGAATAATAAAATAATGAAATAAATTATTTAAAAAACTTAAAGAAACATTTTAAAAGAAATAAAATAACGATCATCATTTTCACAGAAAATTAACCCTTGTAAAAAGATAAAAACAAAATAATCAGAGAGTAAAAATATGTTTAATTTAGACAGAAAACAATAAAAAATATAGGCAGCTTCAAAGTAGAACATGCATCGCCAAAACTTTAACAAAAGCAAAATTTATTAGTTCATAAAATCTGTTTTAATTTCTATTTTAAGTTGAAAAAAAAAATTGGTAAAAAAATATCTGAAAAAAAAAAAACAATAGTAAATTTTGATAAAGTTGAATATGAAACTTTTAAACCTTATAATATTATGCTGATGTTTTCAAGAACAAAGAACTGTCAAAGGAAGTCATTCGCCATTAGCAGATTCAAAATCATCACATGGAATCTGCTACATTGCTCATCAATATTTTGCAATTATTTGAAAAAAACTCAAATACTCATGTGAAAAGATTCGGAAAATTCGAAACAGACAACTTTCTATCAAATCGAGATGCTTTTACTCATATGGTTAAAATCTCCATCGAGTCTCTACTTTTCTGAAAGGTAAGTTAAGTTTAAAGTTCTTAAAGTTTAAAATTATTTAAGTTTTAAGTATATGCTTTCACTCGATTGTTCCTGATTCCCTATTTGGGGACGACAGTCTGATTCAAGACGACAAGGTGGATTCCAGCTGCCATGTATCATGTCTTTTATTGCATTCCATTGTGTTGTTGTATTGTATTGATAATTAAATATAATTGTGCATGTTTGTACACACACACACACACACACATATATATATATAAGTGAGAGTAAGAAAGAGGGAACGTTGGTGATGATAAAGTTAATTTTATCTTATGTGGATGCATTTTTTTTTTTCTTTTTCCTGCTACATTTTAAAGACTATAACCGATTGCAGGTTTTGTCGCTCTAAGATCATTTTGTGTACATTCCAGGCTCATTCGACAGGCACCTACAATTTAAGTGGATTCTGAAATACTAACAAATATACATGCCACATCCAGGATTCGAACCTGAAGCCTATGGAACCAAAGGTCAGAGCGTCACCCAATTACAGAAGGAAATCTATCAGGAACAATGATTACAAGAATGCCGACAGTGCATTTAAACCTCTGTCTGCCTGCAGGATTATTACGCAAGTTGCCACTGGGTCTACTGATTTTTCTTACCAAATTTTGGAAAGCCTTTTTTAAAAGTCAAAAAAGAAAAATAAAGGCCCGTCTAATTTACATAACAAAAGAAGTCATTTTATTTAGTCTGCTGACTCATTGCATCAGAGATAAATAAAACAGATTCCCGATTACGAACGAGAAGCATTTTTTAATTAAATATCTAAAACCATTTTTTTCCCTCGCGCTAGCAGAAAAATTATCAAATAAAAAAAAAACGCAGAACAGTAAACTGAGAAAGATTCGAAAGTAAATGACTCAGCGAGTCAAATCTCACAACCGTGATAAATAATAATTGCATGTCGACGCGGATTTCTTAATTTTGCCCTCGGACACATTTCCGTTAAAAAGCTTCTTGCTACACCGAGGATTTCCTCCAAAGCCTCTTAATTTACAGTAAAAAAAGAAAAAAAAAGCCTTCTTCCATCTGGCTCTGCATTTAATAAAATTTCTGCGAGCATTTCAGTTTCATTGAAGTAAGGGATTCGTTAAGCTCGGAAAAGGCGAATAAATTCTAATGACTTTTGCAGTAAGTAAGAGAGAAAAAATCTTGTCGGTTTGTAGATATAAATAATTTTTACGGCTTTTCATTTCTTTCCACGGATTTTGGAAGTAATAATTTCATACATTTTCTTCATAAAGGAGTTTTTATAAAAATGGTTTTCTTGCTGCAGCTTTAGGAAGGGTTTTTAATTTCAAATTACATGCCATGTTGTAGCAAACATAAGATAAATCAAAATTTAAATATGTTGTTAGTAATTCGGAGTTTCATATTCAAATTTTTTTGGACAAAATAAGTTGTTTCGTTTTTTTCTGATGAGCTTTAAAAATGTCATTTCATTTCCGGAGTGGATAAAAAACGTATAAATTAAAAAAAAAAAACCCAACTATAATCGCTTTTGGGTTGTTTTATTTTTAATGAGAGTATCTAGTAATTTTGAAACTTTAAGAATGCATAGATTTTAAATACTTAAATGTTCATTTGGATGTTGGGAAAATACAAATATTTAGTTATTTTAAAGCGACCTATTTTAGACCTACCTCTTAGTGGTGTACCATGGGCAACGTCTATACGGCTAAGTGATCTATAGTTTTCAGCATGATCCTCCGGGTGGCTTGCACGTATTGCAGTGAAATGCTGGTAACTTGTCTCAATAAAAAGAACTGATCTAATGAACATCTCATCGCGCTGAGACTTTCGACCAAACGAACTGCGCT
This sequence comes from Caerostris extrusa, assembly GCA_021605095.1. NCBI lineage: Eukaryota > Metazoa > Arthropoda > Arachnida > Araneae > Araneidae > Caerostris > Caerostris extrusa. The sequence continues at coordinate 99,546 of BPLR01018925.1, forward strand.
CTTTGTGATTTGACAGAACTAATGAACCGACCTCATCTCCATCGTTGCTTGGCGCTTCATGGTGAATCCGAGACGGCGAGATACTGGCAAACTAGAGAGCTCTTAAGGAAATGAATGATTTCGGTCAACTTTGTTGAATTCTTTTATTCTTTTTCAACTTTGTTGAATTTTTGCCACTAATGGCAAGGAAATGCAAAAAGGCGGAAAATACTGAATAACAAAGAAAATGGAAATAAAAAAAAACTATTTTAAAAAGCCTTGTTATAAATTAAATAAGAAAAAAAATTATTTTATTTAGTTAAATAAAGGGATTACATTGTAATTAAAATAACTTTGGAATTATTTTATTATTATTTAAAATCACATTAGTTTTAGTATTTTCGTAATAACGTATTTGAAGTTCATTTAATGTCTTTGTGCGTGAAACTTCTAATTAAGCGAAACAGTATATGTCTTAAAAGAAGAATTTTTATTAAAATTCCAAACAGATTTTTATAAAGCTTAATTCTGAAACAAAACAAATAAACGTAGCCAACATAGACGTCGAGATACAAATAGATCTATTGCTCATATATACGCATAGATAGGTACGATATTTGCTTTTGCCGAAAGAATACCCCAACTGATTCGAATTTCTGAATTTGGCCATTTTTATATATTTTTAGTGGGATATCACAATATTCTACAGTTTCTTGTTTTGTTAGTGTGGAGTCAGTAGATGTCTCTCCCCTTTCAGTAACTTCTGGTAACTATCACTAATATCATGGAACGTGCATTTAAGGACGTCCCATGGGTTAGCAAATTTATAGTTTTGTTACTCATATTATATAACGGCCAGTTGCATTATTTTAAAGACTTGAAATGATATGAATAAGACAATTTTAATTAAATTCTTATGAAAACTACCAAATAAATAAAAATAAACAATTATTGATATATTTACAAGGATGTTTATGGATTCATGGATTTACTTTTTTATGACGATTTATATGATTTTAACAATACTACACAAACACCAATGTATTTATGTTGAGTTCAGAATGTTTAAACAAATATCTCATTTTTTTTTTAATGCGTGCACATTTGACGATAGAAACAAAATGGATGAATGCTATATATATATATATATAAGAAACAGGAAATGATAAGAAGAAATCCTGCTACGATTTCGAAGACGCGTTGAATAACTTTGCAGTCATTTTTTCCGTCAAAAAAACGAAACAATCAAACACATTGAAAACTACAGTTTTCTTAATGTGCAGCTCATGCCAAATACATTATCATTTCGATTCAAAATATCACTGGCAGCTGAATTCACTTTCTTTATACCGCTTACAGCGCCATCTATTAATATACGCTGGAACGTTTTTTTTGCTGCCGTACCATTTCGCCCTTCTTCAAGTATCTTTCCTTCAAATTTGAACTCATTGTGACGAGTATTTCTTATTTATAGCATTTTGAAAGTAGGACTGTAATTATAATCACCTTATATATATGCTAAATGTAGTTAATTTAATTTTCTTTATTTCAAAAGGGTCAGCGAATTATGAAAAAAAAGAATTAAGTAAATTTCACGCAAGTAATCCTAAATAAAGTTCACAAGCCATTAATTTAGAGTGTGATTCAAACTCATTTAATTCCTATTATAGTACCTTCTAATAAATTTCCATCATAATGCTGTTAGTGAATAAGCACGTCAATTAATTAATAACGACTTTAATTTTACGAGAGCCGTTTCAAGTGCGGCCTCTGCAAGGTTCGCGTGTTAATTTGACGGTGGCGTGTTTCCAGATTAAGATTTTCCTCCCTTCACCCCAACCACTTATCATTTAATCATTCATTATGTTCCCTAATGCATTTAATGGGAATCTCTAATTGCTGCGCTGAGAGCTTCTTCGGTGATGAATTATCCGCAAAAAAAGACGGCAATTTAATCCATGTAATAAGGGGAAGAAATGTAATTTTCACTTTCTTGGTATAGTCGTATGTCTTCTTCGGGAGAACCATTATCGGTACACTCAGTGGCGTGACAAAATATTTGTGGTAATTTCACTTGGTTTAATTAAAACTGGAGATTGAAGGTTAGGAATTGGGGTGAGTTAAATGAATATCAAACGATTTCCGTTCTATTATACCAAATTACGCACGCGACTTTTTTTTTGTTTAGGTATTTGCTTTTCAAACTGCGTACTTAAACTTTGGATCCTTCAACACTATTAATGTAGATATTTAGCAAAGTCAGCTCTTTTCAGGTTTCATCGTAAAAGGACTTCTATAATTCACACATATTGTGCCTTATCTATATGATAAATAGACAAATTTTTGCTTTCGAAACAAATAATGATGCGGTTTGGAATCCACTTTAAACATTACATCCCGGTCTCATATGACTGTCGTGGTTCACAGAGCCCAGTCAGACTTATCCACATCATTCCCAAACTGTTTAGAGGCAACTCTAAACAGTTAGCACAGTGGTGTAATGTATTAATAACAGTTATAATATTAGAACGGTACCTATAGTTTAAAGTGGATTCCGAACAACTAAAAATCCGTGAACCCACTGGGACTCAAATACAAAGTCTGTGGCATCAAGCGCCAGACTCTAATCATTTGGCCATTATATCCCATTTTTTTGTCGATTTGATTTTGTATATTTTCCTACAGTTAAACAAAAATTAATGAGATTAAAATTTCTACAAATACATATTAACCTGTTATTGAATGGGCAGATAATATGAACTTTAAAATAAATAAAATATATGTATAAACAATTTTAAAAAATTATTAGACTAATCTTAAAAAATAAAGAAAATTAAGAGTTTTCTCGGAATGAGTTAAAATTGGATGACTAAGATTCACCATTTTCTACATATATATATATGTGTGTGTGTGTGTGTTGTATTTGTGTAAGTTAGTCTATATGCTAAGGGTGGATAATTTGTTGTTGTTTCTTATCCCACTTGGTTGACATCTAGACCAAGCCAACGATTTTGTGTGGACTCATGGTTAAAGTTAAAGCGGGCAGCTTCTGCTGTGATGGATCACCGGTAGGTAGAAGCCTGACTTGGCTGCGTAGAGCTGACATTTTACGGAGTAGAGTTGTAAGCCCTACCCCAACAATCATATTAGACAGGGACCGAACCATTAAAAACATCCATGACACCGCCGGGACTCAAACCCCAAACTTGTGGCAACGAGCACTAGAGCGCTCGTCACTTGGCTAATCAGACCCAGTGTTGTTAATTTAATTTCCTTTATTTCAAAAGGGGCCGTGGTTTAGGGAAAAAAATTAAATAACTTTCATGCAAGCAATCCTAAATAAAGTTCACAAACCATTAATCTAGTGTGTGATTTAAACTCATTCCATTCCTATTATAGTACCTTCTAATAAATTTCCATCATAATGCTATTAGTGAATAAGCACGAGAATAACTTCATAATGACTTTAATTTTACGAGAGCCGTTTCCAGTGTGGCCTCTGCAAGGCTTGCGTGTTAATTTGGCGGTGGCGTGTTTCCAGATTAAGATTTCCCTCCACTCAGCCCACCTACTTATCATTTAATCATTCATTATGTTCCTAATGCATTTCATGGGAATCTCTAATTGCTGTGCTGAGAGCATCGCAGTCTTCTGCGGTGATGAATTATCCGCAAAACAGACGGCAATTTAATCCACGTAATAAGGGGAAGAAATGTAATTTTCACTTTCTTTGGTATAGTCGTATATCTTCTTCGGGAGAACCATTATCGGTACACTTAGTGGCGTGACAAAATATTTGTAGTAAATTCACTTGGTTTAATTAAAATTGGAGATAGGAGGTCAGGAATTGGGTTAAGTAAAATAAATCTCAAACGATTTCGTTTCTATTATCCCCTTTTGCACGTATTTTTCTTGTTTATGTATTTGTTTATCACAGCTGGGTATTTTAACTTTGGGCATTCACCACTGGAAAGGTAGATATTTAGCAAAGTCAGCATTATTCAGAGGGCACATTCGAAAGGGATTGCTATAATATACACACATTGTATTTGTTCCACAATGTTTATACGTTAAATAGGCACGATATTTCTATAAGCCATATAGTTCTTCCATTGGGCTGTATGAGAAGAATTCACTGTAAGGATGAGAACCTTCTAGATAAAGGGTGGGCAACCCAAATGACCTTGCGGGTCACTTTGGAAAGCATCTTAACTCAGCGGGCAGAAAATAAAATTATATATCCCATATTAGATTTAGACCCACTATAGACATTTTTTTTTTGGAGTGAAAATTTGGAAACATAACGAGTTATTATTATTATGTTTACCATTATCTTTCATGTAAGCATAGACAAATATAGTAATAATGATATTAAAAGCCCACTGTAAAGAATTGTATAACATTAAAAATGAAGTAAAAAAATTATAAATATAAACGAAATAAAAAAAATGAAATCATTAAAAACTATTTAAGCGCCTTATTTGTTTCTCCACTCTTTCACTTAGCTTTTGCAAATCGATCTCAATTTGGGGGTATCTGCGCATCGTAATTGGTGTTGCAATCGTAATTGTAATTGGTATTTATCGTAATTGGTGATTATCGTTATTGGTGTTGCATCGTAATTGCTGTTTATAATTTAATCATTCTGCAAACTCATAAATGTAAATCATAAAAGCAGGCAATATCTGCCAATTATTCTCAAGAATATTATTCTAAAAAACAAAGTCATCATTTTTTTTAACACATTGATTTTCACTATTTTGGCCATTCTAAAATAAATATATTTTGTAAAAGTGTGATAAATCTCGCGGGCTGCAAAAATGTTCAAGGTGGGCCACGGGTTGGCCATCCCTGTTCTAGATATTATCCTTTGAGATGTACCATCCAAATGATATAGGGCCAACACGGAGGTCCTGTAGTACATTCAACCTGGATATCTTCAAAACTGCTACACACCTGTAGTTGGAGAATAATACAGATTAAAAAACCAACATTTGTAAAAATCCCAATGATGACATTCAGGAGATTTCCCTCTAATTTTCAATCTTAAAATAATACGACTTCTCAATTTATTAATTTAGCATGTAACATGCTTTCTGTTCTATTTCAGTTATGGAGTTTTTAATCCGACTTCTCTTGTATGGACACATGCAGGGCCTATCTGTGGAATAGTACTTTATGTTTTTATGCCAAGGGTATTAGGTTTAAAACCAGGTAATGAAGCCGAGGAATGTCATGTCAGGAATTCAGCATGATAAATTTGTGAACTATTCCTCCAATATGTAAAAAGAGATGCCCCAACAAAGTGTTCAACCTCAGATGTCAAACTTAGGGTTTCCAATTACAGTATACGATTCCAATAACAAAATACAGTATAGAATACAATATGTAATTGAGTAGCAGGGTTTAATATCTTGCTACTCAATTAGATATTAGATAATGTATCGGCATGTGAAGAAAAATCTAAGTATTAAACATTCTTAAGATACCAATGTATTTCGCACTTGAGTAACCTCAGTAAACTAAAACTGCAATAAAGCTCTGAAAAGGCGGTTTGTTATTATGTTACTGAATATTGTAGTAAGGAAGTATATATTATTTAGTACATTTTAAGCAATTGAAACTGAAAGGGGGCCTGATGGTCGAGTGACCAGCGTTCTATGTCATAGGCGTTCGTAACGGTTCGGAATCCACTAAACCGTAGCTCAATGTCTAATATGACTGTAGAGCGTTGGGAGTAGGGCTGGAAATACTACCCTGTAAAAACGAAAACATCTCTCACGAAATCTGCTAGTAGTGAGACGATTAAATACGTCTTGACCTGATACCCAAAGGCCGTGGGCAATCAATGGCTGTTGCGCCAATGAAATAGAGGAAACTGAAAAAATTAGTATTGCTATTTTTTTAATATATTGATCCTTTATAGTTAATATATTTTAAAAAAATAGTTTCAAATGCATTACAGTCTGGATATTGCACAATGCACATGAATTTTGAAAGATCTAACAAATTATCCTTATGTTTGTAATCCAGATTAGAACAAAATTCAAAACATTGCTTAAAATTTGAAATAATAGGGCAAAATAATAGTGCATTAACGAAAGTATTCACATAATATTAATTTATCTCAAATGAATAAGAAAAAAAAAAAAAAAGACGATATTTGCATTTATTAGGCTTTATTTTTTGTGTGTTTTAAATGTGTTTTATAATACGGCGAAATTTATACGTACTTGACAATCTTATTAAAAATAACACAATTATTTTCTTATTAAAAAAGAATAATATGAAAGTCCCACAAGGCAGAAAATTAAAAAAAAAAAATATCTCCATTACTCTTTTAAGCAAGCTCATTAGCATAATTATAAATACAATACTGGGAATAAAATTTTGCTCCATTAGAAAATAGAAAAAAATAATCGAAAATTTTAGAATAATCTAAGTTATTACCGTAGACCGGAATTTCAAAGTAAGATTACCTCAAATATCTCATGAAATCAAGTCAGAAAAAAATTATAAAAAATAAATAATAAAAAGAAAATCCATTACTTCAAAAATTGTCCAAAGCCTACTTTAATTAAAAAAAGCTTGTCTGAAATCGATATTTACGTACCATATTCAGAAAAAGAATTGTTTGAAATATAAAGAGAAGATATTTAACGCATATTTGATAAAAATAATCATACACCCTACATTATTAAATGGATCGCTTCGTCTTTTCTCGGCAAAAAAAAAAAAAAAAAAAAAAGAATTTTCTGAATTCACAAGGAATAGCTTTTACTTATTTAAAAAGACAGCTGTGATACAAAACTTAATTGATTTGTGCGAGATATCTGAATATTTAATATGAACACAAATATTTTCTGAAGAAAAAAAAAATGTTTATTTTCAGATATAACAGAAAATATTTTCTCGGAAAATATGCGTTATGTTTGTTAAAAGCAGGGATGCACATACAGTGGCCCGGATCATCATACGCCCCTTTTATTTTAAAAATTTAATTGATTCCTTTTCGGAAAGATACTTCAAAGTTTGATGCAATATTAAAATAGAGAAAAAGATAAAGATTTAATTTAATAAAAAATAACCAGTTCAATAATCAACAATTTTTTTAATTCATTATTTTTTTATTTGATCCAAACTAGAAAATAAACAGTTCTATCATTAATGTTCTAGCTTCTATTTGTGCAAATACGTTTTTATGTTTAAATATTTATTTCCAAAAATATGTTAAATATTAAAATTGCCCTGAACAGAAATATTAGGATTATTGCTGATTTATATATTTCAAGCCATAGAGTGAATATAAAAAAATATGAGTAAGAGATACAGAGAATTATCAAAAACTCATTACTTTTAAACTTGGTCCCTATAAACTCTTACTAAATATAAAGAGATTTATTTAAATAAAGATTATATATCTATATACACATTAATCATTTATATATAACAAAAATATCATATAGCAGAAAAGCAAAAAACAGAGTAATTTGTAATCACTGAAATTTAGGTGCTGGCTGCAAAAAAAAAAAAGGCTATATGTATATTATATCCAAAAATATGTTCCATTCTAAAATTGCACTAAATAGATTTAATGGAATTATTGCTAATTTATATATTACAGACCGTTTGAATCAGCACATATAATAAAAGAAATATGAATATAAAAAAAATAAATATACGATAAAAATAATTCAACTTATCACTTTTTATCTTGGCCCGTATAAAAATCGAAAAAAAGAAATTGTAGTATTGATTGATTCCTACTCTAAGTCATTTGCGTCGGTTAGTGCTGGATCACGATAAGGACTAGCTAAATTTTTGAAAAAGTGAACAGTTTCTAATCCGTACAAGACATACCTACCTTTTTCTCTAATAATTCGCAAATAGTAAGCCAGAAATTGCAGTATTAATGAGTCCTAATGAGCGTTAGTTGCGTTGCGCTACATCACAAGAAGGACTACTGAAATTTTTGAAAAAGAGAACAGTTTATAATTCGTACAATTAATTCCAATTTTTCTTTCGAATAATCACACAACGTAGGCAAGAAATTGCAGTCAATAATTCATCGTTTGCAGTCAAACACGTAATCCACATAAAAAGGACAAATATCCATGCACAGAGTTAGAAAAAGGAACTTTTGACATTCAGGACTTTCTTTTCTTGCCGACATTAATGCTCACACGCCATCCTCAATGACTCGTTAAAATTAATCCCAAAAGGGCCATCGAGACAGATTCTAATTTCTCTAATGCATCGTTTGTCATCCTGAGACCCATCTTCATTAGACGCTTTCCACCCTTTGAAAACAATGAACTGAAAAAGCGGGGAATAGGGAATAAGAGTGATGGTATAGAGCGGCGGCATGTGAGGTTAAAAATGGCGTCATGTTAAACGAGACCTTCCTTTTTTCCATTGCGTGTTGTGTGATCCGTAATTAATAGTTTTTGATGAATCACCATCTCCGGTAACTTGAAGAAATCTTGTGGGAAATGGCATATTACTTTGGCCCGATGCATCTGTCTCACCAGATGCTTTATTCAAAAGTTGGGTTATTTTTCTTCTTCATCCTTTTTATGGAATGTGTCGGACATTTTCACATGAATGAGCGACATTAGAAAACGCTGTTTGGTCAGTTTTTCTTTTTTGTATTATTATTTTAATATGTGGTATATAAGACTATTACAAAATTTATTTCAATGCTGCTTTAGGTCAAGGATAATCTAAAGTGAGGTAAAAGCAATATACAGTCACTATACATGGTTCACTGCGGTATCTGCAAAATCACAGCATCTTGAGTATGAATCCTGCTCGTAGCCATCCCATAAAATGGGAGATAAATTGTTGACGCAAACTCTTTGCCAGAAAATTCATTCAGAGTTGATGCGCTGGTATTAAAGTAAAAAATATAATCAATTAAAGGTATCATTATTAGAAAAAGGCAAGGCATTTTAGGATACGTTTTCTTGTGAGTCTCTACTGATTTTTAATTTAAATTTCTTATTGGGCATTAATTTTAGAAATATAACAAAATTTTACCCCAGAAAAATACAATATTTTAATTGTAAATAGCATATACAGTTACCAAATAAATTCCAGCTTTTATATTAAAATTAGTTAATAGTTAATTGGTATTGAAAGTTAATAGTTCTAACTAAATCTCCTATTCATTTCTTTTGTTTTGAAAATCTTGTAGCTGCTAATGAAGCTTTAATTATGCACCGATGATGCATCACAATAGAAAAAAAGGAGCCTTATAAATCTTGAAGAAAAAAGCAATGCTTATAAAACTGAAATATTATAAGCATCATAAAAATGCTTATGTAATCTAAAGTAGAATTTTTTTTTTTCGTTAGGAACCATTTTTTTTATACTTGTTTAGTACTTTTACAGACAATCGGCAAAATAAGCTAGTTTCCATAACTTTATTACATCCAGTTTACATTGCCTTATTTTAGAGTGAATTAGCTTACAAGTAGCTTGTGTTTGTGCTGTAATATTGCAAAAATAAATAAATGAAAGGGAAAAATCCTTTTGTATACGGATGTCAACATTTTCAATGGTTACTAATCCGTGACAATGTCAATTAATTTCATTTTAAGCTAATTTTTAATACTATATAACATTGTCATGAACGACGCCATGCTTATTTAACAGTGCCTTACGGCTATATAACCAGAAGCACTTTCCTCATTAGAAGCAAACTTTCTGAAAACAAGATAAATAAGACCAAATAAAAGAGAAATAAACAAATTCTGCACATGAAAACAGAACAGATTTTTTTTCACATATTTGCAATTAAAAATTCAAATTGTTTGAAAATAAAATCGTAAGCACATAATCTTATTAGGTTAGGATAGCTCTAAATTTTAATCCTGTGCATCACTGCTTTATTTTGGAAAATGAAAAAAAAAAAATGTTATGAGGAATTTTCTGCATTATTCAAAAAAGAATAGAAATACTGTTAGCTGGAAGCGAAATGGAATCTTCAGGCTTTTTTACTAATTGGATAGTCACCGAATTTCAAAAAAAAAAAAAGAGCTGTCTCTTCAGGATTAATGGATTAATCACGTCATTGCATGGAAGGAGTTTCACGTTCCGTGAAGAGAAAGAGATTGTTGTCTTTTTTTGAGTGAAGTGTATTGGGTAAGTTTGATGGATCATAGGCAATTTTAAAACTTCCAATTTTCATTTATAGGAAAGATGCAAAATTGTGTTCGGAATCTTACAAAACGAATAGAGTTGTGTTCTGATTCACTAAAGCAATAAATCCAAATATTTGCGCCGCGTGCACTTCTTTCAATTTCTCCGTGACCACCCGGAAAGTAAACCATGAAAGTTACTTTAAGTATGTAGTAAGTAAGTATATGTTTATGAAGTATGTATATATATATTGTTTAATAATATATTAACCTAAATTTAGCTCTTTCTTTCCTTTCTCTCTCTTTATATATATATATATATAACATAAATATTTACTTATACATGTCTTTAATATATATACCTAATATTTCACTTTTTTACAACAGGTATACTGAAGCCAGTGATATTCATCTACGGTTTTTTTTTACGGTACTAATTCCACTGCTTCATCTGGTTGGCCAGCCCAAACAATGTGAAGTGTAAATGCTGTCATGAGTAGACAACACATATACTATGAGTAGGTTTTTTATTAATAAAAAAACCCCAGAAAATTCAAATAGTCTGAATGCCTTTAATAAGAAAAAAAAAAAAAAAAAAAAAAAAAAAAAGGTAAGCAATCAATTTCATTACAACTACTAATACATTTATTGGGTCTGATTTTTATATCTCTGTATCATTATTGTTATTTGTTTTCTTATCCCACTTGGTAGACAGCAACATCGAGATCAAGTACAAGAATCCGTGTGGTCTCAGGGAAGGAGAAAAGAGGGGTAGCTTCTGTTGTGATGGACACCCGTAGATAGAAGTCTGATTGGGCTCAGTGACGCTGAAGGAGGTGGGCACTGCTTTCCGGGAGGTCTTTTAGGGAAACTGTCCCGCATTTTCGTATGCTTTAGGAGGATATCCCTGAACACCAGGTAGTCTGACTCAGGAGGCAAGATGCTGATCATCACAAATGGCAGGAGAGAATAGAGTCAACACGTGTTTGATTGATTGAGCTTATTGCACACCAGCAGAGCGCGTTGCCACTGAGTCACGAGTCGTCCCTGTATCATTATTCATAGAATTTACTTAAATTTTTTCTGTGATTGCTCGATTTTTGCAGGCAAATGATGATGATTACAAAAATTGGGCCTACAAAAATTGGGACCGATTGCGAAATTAAAATGATTTTCCGATTTTTTTGCTTTTTTACAAGGTAGTTGTAGCATTTTGTAGCTAGAGGCTCATGTAATAATCAGCTGGCGACCTCCTTTGTGGTCCCTGTTTTAATAAACAAAGAGAGTCGATAATGATTAGTACAATGTGGTTAATGAATAACCTTCTTAAGACTACATTTAATTTAATAAAATATAATTTATTTAAACAAGAATTTTTAAAATATGGAAAACGTTTTCCTAAAAAAATTCAAGCATCTATTGAAATGTATCACATTATAATTAACCATCCAATGAATAATCCCCATTTCCTAGTTTGAAAGAAATAAGGAAACTATTATTTCGAAGATATAAAAGTTTATATGACGTATCATCTTTCATTCTGAATTTCTATCCTTTAGTAAATCCCTTCACTTGCTTTGACTTATCGCAGGATTAAATGAAATAAAAGAGATATCCAGCAAAACCAGGACAATAAATTAATATTAAATAGGACGTTCATAAGTATGTAACACCAGAAAAAGAGACGCCCGGCGCTATTTTATTTTTAATAAATCCATGGAGATGGTGACTTCATTTTTGAAGAAAAAGTGACGAGAGGACATTTTGCCGGACTATTTAGACTTCCATAAAAGAGCGGCATTTTCTAGTCAAAAAAGTTGGTACAATGATTTTTTTTTCTTCTTCAGTGACGATACGGAGATGCATCAGAGGATATTAAATTTTAGTTTTTTTCCATTTGCCGATCGTTGATGGAAATGTCGGACTATTTAGATTTCCTATATACAAATCAAAACGGATACCTCTTAATATCGTGTCGGCCCTCCTCTTCGCCCGGCGAATGCAGCAAAAAGTCGTTGGAAAGCCTTTCTCGATGCATTTTCTAGGTCACGAAAAGTTGGAAGAATCGATTGTTATTGGGGAATTTTCTGGCGCATTTATTTATTTTTTTTTTTTTCTTGAACGACTTCCAGTCAAGTTTTTCTTGAAAATCGGAGTTTTATTAGCGTCTAAAAGTCAAAATTCATCTAGAGACCAACCGATTGAGTGATATTCAGAGGATATTAAATTTTTAGTTTTTTCCATTGAAGTTTGTGCCATTGCAACGATCGTTGATGGTTTGGGATGTTAAAAAAGGTACGCATAGAAAATGCGACTAGCTCCAACTAACATTCTCATGTAACATATCAGCATGCCATGAATAACACAGAAAAAATAAAAATTTAGAAATTATTATATGCTATATATATAGTTGTATATAGTATATATATAGTATATTTGCGCATTTTTTAAATATTTATCAACATAAATATATTGGCTCAAATTCACGAGTTCATTTGGTGCAATATCCATCATAGCTGCTTTGTTGATGTTATAACTTATATAAAAAATAAAAAATACAGATTATTAACAAGTCATTTAAATATTCTTTATTAAATGATTTAAAATTAGATTTAAATCATTTCATTAACAGTGGGAAATGAAATCGCTCTACAGTAAAATATTTTACATAATGAGATTTTATTTATAATTTTCTACATTTCATTTCATTCTTTTTAATATTTTCTGTTTTAATTATAATATTAGGTATTATTTTGTATCCTAATATTTACTTAATAGGTGTTAATTTCATTTTTTATCATTTCCTTTCGAAATAATATTTGGGTAACATTTGTCGACGGATAGCTATGAAGCAGCGGAAACATGTGATATTATAATTTATAATATATGGTCCCTTAAGAATATCAATAATAAATTTTGTAGATATTCCTTCGGGGCAATGTAATCATCTGCAATTTTTAATTTACTGAATTTATTAACTGAAATTGAATGTATTTACAGAGTAAAGCTTTTAAGACAGATAAAATAGTTTTCACCCCTCAAATACTGATAATTCGTTTGAAAATAAGAAAGTAAAAAAAGGAAGTTATGGGTACAAAGAATATCCAATTCGTATTGGAAAAAAGTCAAGCAATTATGATTTTATCTTTCTGTTACTATTACTCAAAAATCGGAAAATTCGAAGTAAATGCTCTCCTTTCTCGTTGTAGAAAAGAGATTTTTTTAGTGAAACTTACGCAAAGATATACAATAAAAGCTTGGATTTTCCTTATTATTTTTTAAACCTTTCTATCTTGCTTCAGCAGAATGGGCTATCTTCTGTCTCGTTATTTCAAGTTTCCATTGACCATCTTCTTTAATGCTACTGTGATATATTTTCTGTTTGAGCTGCTCGAAATTCCTTTCTGTCATTATCTTTCGATTTTAGGTTCCGGTCATTCTTTTTTACATTGTTTGTTGACAATTTAAGCTCATCTGAGTAGCGACCAATTTCTTTTTTTTTTTACAGAATAAGTATTAGTTCCGAAATGATACAAGTATTCGTAATTCTAAAATAATTTTCACCATTCCTTTTGTTAGTGCATATTTCAGAGAGAATATAAAACTTAAAATGGTTTTTGAATTAGATTTAATAATATGCACATCATAGGTGCATTAACCAGGCGTCTACTGTGGAAGCCCATGCGCAGCAACGTTCGCTGCACCGTTGTTGAGGATACACTCTTGGTAGCCCCTTGATTCATCTGGGCGGTTAGCTGCTTAACAGTTGCACGTCTATTCCCCTAACGCATCTCCGTAGCCTTCGTTCGCCTCTGTCATCTACAGCCCGTGGTGCAACACATGTGCCACGCCGCTGATTTTGATAGTGCCATTTTGCCATGCACGGTATGCTTTTACCGCGGCGGCACGCGAACAGTTCACAAAATTAGCCGTTTCCGAAATGCTTCAACCCTTTGCCCAAAAGCCAATAATCATGCCTTTTGTACGTCGGATAAATCGCTACGTTTCTGCATTACGCCTACGATTAAAAGGCTTTCCGATGCTCTAGGACACTCCCCTGCAATGTGCTGCCATCTACCTTTGAGATTGGTTGACGTCGAAAGTAGGTGGTGGTCATAATGTGACTGGACTGTATATATATATATATACATATATATTTTCCTTTAATGTTATATATATATAAATGTAATAGTTATTATTATTAAATTATATATATATATATATATATATATATATATACATACCCTCACCATCATCATCAAAAGCACGACAGCCCAGGGAGGGTTTTTCTTTGAAGATATTTTCATGCATTCCTCTGGGTGACAATGGACTTCCAGTTTTTAACCTTTAGAGAATCTACGTCTATCCATCGCAACTTGGTAGTCGTCTTCCTCTTTGTCATCCTGGCTTTGAGAAAATGAGCCTTTTAATAGGTTTAAATGATTCATTCTAAATGCATGAGCAGGCCAGTTTAATCAATTCATCTTAACAAGTTTTATAATATCTGGTTCTTTATAGCATTTATAAATTTCTGGGTTGTACCAATCTACTCTAACAATCACTTCCCAAACATCTCGAAAAATAGCCTTTAAATTCTTCCATTGAAATTTACCCAAATGGGCCACATCAGATCTTGCCAGATTATATATGTATATACAGAGAGAGAGAGAGCTTTGTTGATAAGGTGGTAATAAGGTCGGTTTTATCTTATATGGATGCTTTCTTTCCTTCTATTGCTACATTTTAAAGACTATAACTAATTATTGGAGAAATTCTATCAGAAGCAGCGATTACAATAATTCAATAATGACGACAAGAGCATTCGAACCTCCTGAAGACTTCTGAGCAAGTTGCCACTCTGTCACAAATCTGGTGCTCTACTGTTTTGTCTCAGCAAATTTTCGAAAACACTTTTTAAAGTTAAAAATAGAAATAAACGCATATCTGATTTAAATGATAAAAAATGTCATCTTATATACTCCGATGATTCAACTGACTGCATGATAGATAAATAAGGCATATGTGTGATTGGAACGAGATGCATTTTTTTAATTAAATATCTAAAACCTTTTTTTTTTTTGCTCGAATAGAAAAAATAAAAAAATATCAAAAAAAAAAAAAAACAGAACAGTAAACTGAGAAAGATTCGAAAGTAAAGGACTCAGCGAGTCAAATCTCGCAACCGTGATAAATAATAATTGCATGTCGACGCGGATTTCTTAATTTTTGCCCTCGGACACATTTCCGTTAATAAAGCTTCATGCTGCAATGAGGACTTCCTCCGAATCCCCTAACTCTTAATTTACAGTAAGAAGAAAAAAACCTTCTTCCATCTGGTTTTGCATTTAAAAAAATGTCTGCAAGCATTTCAGTTTCATTGAAGTAAGAGATTCGTTATGCTCCGGAAAAGGCGAATAAATTCTAATGACTTCTTCGTACTTCGCACATAAAAAGAGAGAAAATTCTTGTCTGTTTGCAGATATAAATAATTTTTATAGCATTTTATTTCTTTCAACTGATATTGGAAGAAATATTTTCATATTTTAACTTCTTAAAGGATTTTTTTTTATAAAAATGATACTTTTGCTGCCGCTTTAGGAAGAGTTTTCATTTCAAATTACATGCAGTGTTGTAGCAAACACAAGATTAATCAATGTTTAAGTATGTTGTTAGTAATAAGAAGTTTCATATTCAAATTTTTTCGGACAAAATAAGTTGTTTCATTTTTTTCTCTGATGAGCTTTAAAAATGTCATTTCATTTTCCGAGTGGTTAAAAAAACGCATAAATTTGAAAAACTAATACCGCTTTTTTTTTTTTTTTAAATGTAAATCGATAATTATTTTGGAAATTTTAAGAAAAATAGATTTTAAACACTAAAATTAAATTTATATGGTTAGGGAATACATATATTTAGTTATATTAAAGCCTTGTTATGAATTAAATAAAAATAATTTTTCTTAATTATTTAAATATATTAATTGCATTGTAATTAAAATAACTTTAGAAATATTTTATTTTATAATAACTTTAGTTTTAATAATTTTCTAATATCAAATTTCAAGTTCATTTAATGTCTTTGTGCGTGAAACTTGAGAAAAAATTAAGAGAAACAGTTTATGCTTTAAAAGAGAGAGTTTTATTAAAATTTAAAATAGGCGTCCCATGGGTTAGCAAATTTATAGTTTTGTTACTCATATTATATAACAGCCAGTAGCATTATTTTAAAGATTAAAAATTATTTATTATTTTAAAGATTTAAAATCATATGACTAAAACAATTTTAATTAAATTATTATGAAAACTATCAAATAAATAAAAATAAACCATTACTGATATGTTTACATGGGTGTTCATGGATTTATAGATTTATTTTTTTTAAGACGATTTATATGATTTTAATAATGCAACAAAAATGTTAATATATTTATGTTGGGTTGAAAATGCTTACATAAATATCTATTTTTTTTATGCATATTTAACGATAGAAACAAAATGTATGAATGCTATCTCAAAATAAATTTAATAAACAGCGAGGAATAGGAAGTGATACGAAGAAAACAGGCGACGCTTTTAAAGACGCGTTGAATGACTTACAAATCATTTTTCCGTCAAAAACCGAAACAATCAAGCACATTGAAGACTACAGCTGATTTAATGTGCAACTCAAGAAAAATACTTTGTCATTTCAATTCAAAATATCACTGTCAGCTGAATTCACTTTCTTTATGCCGCTTATAATGCCATCTATTATTATACATTGGAACTGTTTTTGATGCCGTACCGTTTCGCCCTTCTTCAGGTATCTTTACTTCAAAGTTCAACTGATTGTGACGAATGGATCTTTTTTACAGAATTTCGAAAGTGGGACTGTAATTATAATTACCCAGTATATATGCTAAATTTATTTAATTTAATTTTTCTTTATTTCAAAAGGGTCGGGAAATTATGAAAAAAAATAATAACTAACCTTCACGCATGCAATCCTAAATAAAGTTCAAAGCCATTTATTTAGAATGTGATACAAACTCATTTAACTCCTATTATAGTACCTTCTAATAAATTTCCATCGTAATGCTGTTAGTGAACAAGCACGTGAATAACTAAATAATGACTTTAATTTTACGAGAGCCGCCTCAAGTGTGGCCTCTGCAAGGCTTGCGTGTTAATTTGACGGTGGCGTGTTTCCTCCATTCGGCCCAACTGCTTATCATTTAATCATTCATTAATGCATTTAATGGGAATCTCTAATTGCTGCGCTGAGAGCATCGCAGCCTTCTTCGGTGATGGATTATCCGCAAAACAGACGGCAATTTAATCCACGTAATAAGGGGAAGAAATGTAATTTTTCCTTTCTTGGCATATGTTTCTCTATCGTATGTCTTCTTCTGGAGAACCATTATCAGTATACTTAGTGGCGTGACAAAATATTTGTGGTAAATTCACTTGGTTTAATTAAAAACTGGAGATAGAAGATCAGGAATTGGGGTGAGTTAAATGAATCTCAAACGATTTCCGTTCTATTATATCAAATTACGCACGTGACTTTTTTTTGTTTAGGTATTTGCTTTTCACTACTAGGTACTTCAGTATTAGGTTATTCATCACTGGAAAAGATAGATATTTAGCAAAGTCATTTCTGTTCAGGTTGCATTGAGAAAGGGCTTGCTATAATGCACACATATTTTATTTAATCATCCTGATAGATAGACATATTTTTGTAATCTAAACATTCATTCCGTTGAGCTGTAAAGGTGTGAACTTACGGCCGGATATGGGTGTATTCGCCATTGATGATGTAATGGCGTTATTTAAATTGTGCGTAATCTGTGACTTTCACGAAAGTACAATTTTTAGCGGTATTCTGAATGACCGAGTGTCGAGCTCTCTGGTGTTCCATACCACAGGTTTTAGGTTGGATTCTCGGTGGTGCCGTGCATGTTTTTAGTGGCTCGGAATCCACTATAAGCCGTAGGTTCTGGTCTCATATAACTGTAGATAGTCACAGAGCCCAGTAAGATTTCTCACACACATCATTCCAAAACTGTATAGGGGCAACTCAGTCTCTAGGCACAGTGATGTGGTGTGATGGAGTAATAGTAGTTATCATATTAGATTAGGACCTGTATTTTAAAGTGGATTCCGAACAACTAAAAAATCTGTGGCCCCGCCGGGACTGGAATTCAAAGCACTGTGGCACCAAACGGCAGAACTCTAGTCATTTGGCCATCCGGTCCCATTTTTTTGTCTAATATGCAAATTTTCCTTCGGTTAAATAAAAAGTTAATGAAATTGAAATTCCTAAAATACATATTAATCTAGTATAATGTAACCTGTTGAATTGCCCATTATTATAAACTTTTGAATAAATAAGAAATATGTATAAGTAGTAATACAAAAATGTAATTGAAACCTTAAAAATATAAAGAAAATTAAGAATTTTTCAGAATGAGTTAAAATTGGCTGACCAAGATTTGCCATTTTATAAATAAGTTTTTATGTAAATTAGTCTATATGCTAAATGTATCAAATTTAATTTGCTTTATCTCAACAAGGCCATAGAGTATTAAAAATAATTGAGTAACTTTCACGCAAGTAATTCTATGTAAAGTTCACAAGCCATTAACTCGGTGTGTGATTCGAACTCATTTGATTATTATTATAGTGGCTTCTAATAAATTTCCATCATAATGCTATTAGTAAATAGGCAAGTGAATAATTTAATAAGGGCTTTAATTTTCCTAGAGCCGTTTCAAGTGTGGCCTCTGCAAGGCTTGCGTGTTAATTTGGAGGTGGTGTGTTTCCAGATTAAGATTTTCCTCCATTCAGCCCAACCATTTATCATTTAATCCTTAATTATGTTCCATAATGCATTTAATGGGAATCTCTAATTGCTGCGCTGAGAGCTTCTTCGGTGATGAATTATCCGCAAAACATACAACAATTTAATCCACGTAATAAGGGGAAGAAATGCAATTTTCACTTTCTTGGTACAGTCGTATGTCTTCTTCGGGAGAACCATTATCAGTAAACTTAGTGGCGTGACAAAATATTTGCGGTAAATTCACTTGGTTTAATTAAAACTGGAGTTAGAGGGTCCGGAATGGGGGCGAGTTTAATGAATCTCAAACGATTTCCGTTCTAATATCCCATTTTACGTGACTTTTTCTTATTCATGAATATGTTTTTCACAACTGGGTACTTCACTTCAGCATTAGGTTATTCACCACTGGAAAGGTAGATATTTAGCAAAGTCAGCGTTTTCAGAGTGCATCGGGAAAGGGCTTCCCATAATGCACACACATTGTACCTGATCCACCATGTATATATGATAAATAGACATGTTTCTGTAATCCAAACAGTCTTTCCTTTGACCTGTAAGAGTGTGAGCCTTCTAGATATTATTCTTTGGGGTGTACTATCAGTACAGATTATGGTCGGGCATGGAGTATTCGCCATTGATGACGTAATGGCGTTATTTAAATTCTGCGTAATCTACGACTTTCACGAAAGTAGAATGTTTAGTTGTTACCTGAATAATGTTTAGTTGAAGCCTGTGGCATCTAGCGCTCCGGTGCTAGATGCCACAGGTTTTGGGTTCGAGACACTGTGTTACCATTGATGTTTGTAGTGGTTCGGAATCCATTTTAAGACGTAGTTTCTGGTCTCATGTAACTGTAGATTGTCACAGAGTCTAGTCAGACTTCTCACATACATCACTCCCAAAGTGTGTAGGGGCAACTCAGCTCTAGGCACAGTGATGTGTGTGGGGGGGGGGTTAGTAATAGTAGTAGTCATATCAGACTGGAACCTATAGTTTAAAACGGATTAAGAACAACTACAAAAATACGTGGTCCCACCGGGACTCGAATCCAGAGCATGTGCCACCGATCGCCAGAGCTCTAGTCCCTTGGCCATCAGGCGCTATTTTTTTGTCTAATATGTATATTTTCCTGCAGTTAAATACAAAATTAATGAAATTGAAATTTCTATAATACATATTAACCTGTTATTGAATTGCCAATTATTATAAACTTTAGAATTAATAAAAAATGTGTATAAACAGTAATAAAAAAAAGTAATTGACAAATCTTAAAAAGTAAATAAAATTAAGAGTTTTCTCGGAACCAGTTAAAATTGGATGATTAAGATATGGCATTTTCTTTATAAATAATATGTATTTATGTAAATTAGTCTATATGCTTAGTGTAACTAATTTAATTTTCTTCATTTCAAAAGGGTCAAAACATTATAAAAAAATTAAGTAACTTTCCCACAAGTATTCCTAAATAAAGTTCGCAAGCCATTAATTTAGGGTGTGAAAACTCATTTAATTCCGATTATAGTACCTACTAATAAATTTCCATCATAATGCTGTTAGTGAATAACTTCTAATGACTTTAATTTTACGAGAGCCGTTTCGAGTGTGGTCTCTACAAGGCTTGCGTGTTGATTTGGAGGTGGCGTGTTTCCAGATTAAGATTTTCCTCCATTCAGCTCAGCTACTTATCATTTAATCATTCATTATGTTCCCTAATGCATTTAATGGGAATCTCTAATTGCTGCGCTGAGAGCCTCTCAGCCTTCTTCAGTGATGGATTATCCGCAAAACAGGCGGCAATTAAATCCACGTAATAAGGGGAAGAAATGTAATTTTCACTTTCTTGGCGTAGGCAGCGTTGTCGTATATATCTTCTTCGGGAGAACCATTATCGGTGCACTTAGTGGCGTGACAAAATATTTGCGGTAAATTCACTTGGTTTAATTAAAACTGGAGATGGAAGGTTAGGAATGGAGGTGCGTTAAATGAATCTCAAACATTTTTGTTCTATTATCCCAATTTGCAATACGTTTTCTTATTTATGCATTTGTTTATCACAGCTTGTTACTTCAGCGTTAGGTTATTCACCACTGGAAAAGTAGATATTTAGCAAAGCCAGCATTATTCAGAGTGCACATTCGAAAGGGATTGCTGTAATATACACATATTGCACCTGATCTACAATATATATGCGACAAATAGACATGATGTTCCTGCACTCCAATCAGTCTTTCCGTTGGGCTGTAAAGGTGAAAACCTTTTGGTTATTATCCTTTGGGGGACGCCATCAGCGAATATGGTAGGATATGAGTTTATTCACCTCTGAAGACGTAATGGATTTAGTTAAATTTTGCATAATTGCGTAATTTTAAGTAAAACTTTAGCTTCCGAAAAATGGTGAATATGAATTATTGAAATGATAGAATTCAGAGGAGATGTTGACACTAATATATCATTTATTTTCTACAATGCAAAGCAATCTCTACAAACAAAAGTCAAACTACAATTAACCTTGTAATTTTTTAACTATAGACCACTGTACGGTTACCATATATTGCAAGTACAATTTATTTAGAAATTTTTCTTTTTCCCTCCACCCGCTGTCCGCTATAGAGATCTCGTGCGAATTCATGATGGATCCAGTTTATTTAAACATTTCTAATTTCTTTCCACGTAAGATCCGCTTTATAGTTCTCGGGATAATGTATAGTGGATTCTTATTCTATCCAAATGATAGAGGAAGAACATGGAGGCTCTGTATGTAAGGGCAACCTGATCTCAACCTGCGTAACTTCAAAACGGCTACGCACCTGTTGTTGGAGAATAATACATATTAAATAACCAGCATTTGCTAAAAAATTATAATGATGGCATTTAGGAAATCTCACTCTAATCCTTAATTTAAAAACAGTATGATTTCTCAATTTATTGATTTTTCATGTAATTATTAAGACAGCTTTCTGTTCTATTTAATTTATAGAATTTTGAAGCCGACTTCTCTTTTATGGAAACTCGTAGGTCCTGTCTGTAGAATAGTGGTTGTCGTGCCAAGGCAATTTGGTTTAAAACCAGGTAAGCAAAGTCGAGCCATAAATTTCCTTATTCATGTCAGGAATTCAGCATGATAATTCTGCAGACCAAGTTGTCCATCCGTTATACTGAAAGAGAAAAGCAGCAAAGATGCGCAACCTCAGATGTCAAACTTAGTGGTTACAATCGAATAGCAAAAATACAGTTTAGAATGCAATATGTAATTGAGTAGCAGCATTCAATATAGCATGGTTTCCCTGTGGCCTACCCTGGGGAAGGAGAAATCTGCTACTGTATCTGTTTTCTAGAGTATCTTTTCTCAGGTCATAGTGCCTGACATTTAAAAACGAACAACTTTGTTCGACACATAACCAGGTCGATCTAGACCTTTATAATGTAATCCAAATCTGTAATATAGGTAATGTATATAATGTAATCCTTATTATAATGTATATAATGCAATCCTTATGTCAGGGCGCTTAGATTGTAAGTTTGAAATTCTTAAACACGAAAAAAATTGTATCAAAATTTACTTAAACATGATCTTGAAAATATTTTGCCCTAGTATGGCATAATTTACGCAGATTCAGCGTCATCAAGATTGCATGAAAAGCAAGGGGATCACTTTTACAAGAGGTAACAAAGAGAGATGCTTATTTGTCGAAATCAAAGAAATACATGTATATATAAGAAAGAGGAAAATAAAAAACACCCTGCACTATCTTGATCAAAACAATATTAGTCTGTATTTTGGAAACTATCAAAGGCTACGTAACACATATGAAGTATACATTCTTAATATTTATTCAATATTGACTAAAATGAATTACTTTTACTTGAAATTTAGAAATATATTATAAATAAAAACACATTAAAAAGTAAGACATTTATTTGCATTGTTTTGAGAAACTGGATAATTTATTTATTAGTTAGAAAGACTTTAAGTACAAAAATGTTTAGAAGGCTAATTGGCAATTTTATTTCAAGTGAGAAACGAAAACGTTTCTCTCGTAGGTAATATTCTTAGATATTCTTAAATAATATTAAAAATAATATATAATATTCTTAAAAAGGCCTCTTAAGAAAATGCATTATTCGATGTCATTGAATGTAGTAAGATGGAGAAAAATGTGTTTTAAATTACCAATGTATTTCGCACTTGAATAAATTCAGTAAACTAAAACTGCAATAAAAGTTTTGAAATTTGTTTTTTTATTATATTATTGAATAATATATTAAAGAAATATATAATATTTAGTAGATTTTAATTATATGAAACTGAAGAAGGAAACTCAGGCTCGAGTAACTAGCGCTCTGTGCCAGAATTAAGCTTAGGTTCTTGGCGGTGTCATGGATGTTCGTAGTGGTTCCGCAACTTTAAAACCTAGGTCAAGGTCTAATATAACTGTAGAGCGTTGGACGTAGGTCTGGAAACTTATCCCGTAAAAAAACATATTCTGTCTTGAAATCTGCCAGTAGGATGACTGGCATTTGGCCCACCATGGGGCTGTTGCGCCAATTAAAAAAAAATTGGTATACTACTGTGCCCAAAAATTAAAGCAAATTTTCAATTTAAATTTCGCGGGCTTATGGAATTTCAATTTTTTTTTTCTTTTTAAGTTGTTAACGACACTGTCCTTCACATCTTTATGAAATTTTAAATCAAAATATTCATTAGTGTTTGAGTTACGCTTGGCTTTGAGACGCTAAAATTGATTTCGGCAATTTTTGAAATGTTTGAATTAATTGAGCAAAGAACTTGCATTCAATTTTATTTGCGGAAACGTATAGAATGTTGCAGAAGGCATTCGGTGAGCATCCCTATATCGGAAAGAAATGTTTAGAAGTGGTATAAACATTTCAAAGAAGGCAGAGAACGCGTTGAAGAAGAAGAGCCCTCTGGTCGACCCTCAACCTCAACAGACGAAGCTCACGTCCAAACAATTAAAGATTTGGTGCCTGCAAATCGTCGATTTACAATTAGAGACCTTGCTGATGATGTTGAAATTTCAAAAGGATCGGTCAATTTAATTTTGGGCCTCAAACGCGTCAAATCTCGATTGGTACCGAAAACACTAAATGCGCCAACTCACACTGCATTGATACTTTGTGACTTTTTCTCCAAAAATGAGACCCAAATAATTCCACAACCACCGTATGCACGCCATGCGACTTCTGGCTATTCCCTAAACTCAAAAGATTATTCCGGGGACACCGTTTTGAGACGATTTTGAGTTAGGTTCAACGTGAATCGCCGTGCGCTTCGAAGGCCATCCCTGCCGATGACTTTTTAGCATGCGTTAAGGATTGGAAAAAGAGTTGGCATAAGTGCATTGTGTCCGGAGGGGATTATTTTGAAGGCGATGAAATAAGTTTGGAAGAATAAATAAAGAGTTTTTAAAAAAAAAATAAAAATGGACTTCCTTTTGGGCACAGTAATAGATACTTTATTGTTAATTTATTGATACTTTATTTTTAATATATTTTTAGAAAATTTAAAAATATATTACTATATAGATATTAAATATTGTAGATAAATTCAGAAAGATACAACAAATTAGTTTTAGGTTTATAATCCATGTTAGAACATAAGTCAAAACGCTGCCTAAATTTGCAATATTAAAATAATAGGACAAAAATTAAAATTGTTAATAATATTACATTAAAGTAAATATTCACATAATATTAATTTATCGCCAATGAATAAGAAAAAAAACCTTTATTTGAATACTTTGATATTCATTTGAATTATAAAGAAAAATATTTTATAAAATGTTTTTTGTCATTGGAAGCATTTTATAATACAGAGAAACTTTTATATACTTAAAAATTTTATTAAAAACTACGCCATTATTTTCTTATTAAAAGAGAATAATATGAAAGTCCCAAAAGGCAGAAAATTAAAAAAAAATAGCTCCCATTACTCTTTTAAGCAAGCTCATTAGCATAATTATAAATACAATTCAGAGAATAAAATTTTGCCTCATTAGAAAATAGAAAAAAAAAAACCTCAGAAAATTTTAGAATAATCTTAAGTTATTACCTAAGACCAGAATTTCAAATTAAAATTACTTCAAATATCTCATGAAATCAAGTCAGAAAAAATTTATAAAAAATAAATAATAAAAAGGAAATCCATTACTTCCAAAATTGTCCAAAGCCTACTTTAATTAAAAAAGCTTGTCTAAAATCGATATTTACATACCATGCTTAAAAAAGAATTGTTCGAAATATAAAAAGAAGATATTTAACGCATCTGTGGTAAAAATAATAGTACACACTACATTATTAAATGCATCGCCTCGTCTTTACTTGGGAAAAAAAAAAGAAATCCCAGATTTCGCAGGGGATTGGCTTTTACTTATTTAAAAAGACAGCTGTGATACAAAACTTAATTTATTTGCGCGAGGTATCTGAATAATTAATACGAACACAAATATTTTCTGAAGGAAAAAATATTTATTTTTGATATATAACAGAAAATATTTTCTTTGAAAATATGTGTTATGTTTGTTGAAAACTGAAATGCACATAAAGTGGCCCGCATTCTCATAAGTCCATTTTATTTTAAAAATATAATTAATTGTTAAAGATTAACATCCAGATTTAATTTAATAAAAAATAAATATTTTAATAATCAAAAAAATTGTGTTTCAAAAACTTTCTTATTTGTTCCAAGCTTGAAGATAAGTGGTTCTATCATTAATGCTATAGCTTCTATTTATATAAATATATTTTTATGTTTAGATATTTAATTCCAAAAATATGTTCCATTTTAAAATTGCACTAAACAGAGATAATGAGATTATTGCTAATTTAAATATTATAACCAGTTTGAAAACACCACATAAAATAAAAAATATGAAAATAAAAAATATAAATTAACGATACAAAAGATTCCACTCTCTATAAAAATTGAATTAAATACAAAGATATTTAATCATTATATATATATATATATATATATATATATATATATATATATATATATATATTATATTTATATATATATATAAAAAATAACATCATATATTATAAAAAATAACATCATAATTTTAACATTATTTATATATATATATCTTTATACATACATATATATATTTCCTTTTTAGAGGTCGTTTGTCCTTGTGCTAAAGTCTTGCTTATCACACACTCACTGACAACAGGATTGACAATTTTAAATGACAATACATGAAGTTAAAAACTTAGAAATGTGAATTACTCGCTTATTTTGTGCACTTACTTAATAAGAGTGAGACAACAAAAATTTAAGCAATTAAATAAATTTTGGAAAATTGACAAGGAGATTCAACTAAAATACTTACAAATATTAAGAAAAGAAAACGTAAAAATGCTTCATTTCAATCAATGAACTCTGATACAAAAAGAAGGAAAAAGACGATACCCAGAAATTATAACAATGAACGGAACTCTGTAGATGTTTTGTATAGCATGATCTCTGATCTTTTTTCTCTCCATAGTACCATTTGATAAAATTTTGTTATTGTTTGCAATCCAGGGCGCCCCCCTCCGACACTTTTCTTTTTCTCATCCACCCTTCTAACCGAAAGGAAAGTTTTTTTTGTATTTGTTACGTTAATAATTTCCTCGAAGCTAACAAATGAATAATGATTTTATTCAATTCCTTCCATTATAACCATTCTTGAACTTGTAGTGGATGACACTGGATGTTAATGCAGTTTTTTCAAATATTAATTCAGTAATTAAATTTAATTAATTAATTTTAGTTTTTTTAGATATAAGTTGCATGTATCTAATAATAGTTGGCACCAGATGTAAGAGGAAAATTTCAAATTTATTTGTAAAAGACTTTTCTGCAATGCAGTGAAAAAAAAAGTAGGAATTGACTATAAAAAAAAAAAAATTTATATTAATTGTTTTATATTTAAAAACATACATTCATTTATTAATCTAAATAACCGAGTAATTAGTATTTATTTGTTATTTTTGTTGGATAGCAGTAGATCTATTGTTCCACTTATGTATGCTACGAATAGCCCACTGACAGGTAATGAAAGAGGGACACAGACACCCAGTGAAACATTTAGGGATATCTACTCCATATTCTCGTGTCGAATGCCGAAAAACTTAGATAAACTCCCACCCAGTAACCTGACTCTCAGTATCATATGTTTTTACATAGATAACAAATTCTTCACATCTTTAATCTTCTCGTTTCTGAAAACAGTGACTGCATTTGACTCCATCAGGGGAAACCTGCACCTTCCTGGATGCAAGCTGAACTGTTTATCCCTTTGAGGACGACTCGTTCAATAGATGCCTTTGATGACTTTTTCCTTTGAAAAATCAAGGATTTTAAAGCATTTTCTGAAAAAGTAATGAATGATATTCCTTAGAGAAGCATAGAAATTGAAACTTTCATTAGAAATCACTAAATAAATTCTTTTGGAAATGTCTAATAGGGTGACATATATAATATTTCTGCATAGCATGCAATTATTGAAATAAGACTGCTGCAATGAATTGAATAATTTAAGTAATTAAATCGCAATCACAACAGAATATATCAAATATTAGTGAGGATAAAATTTCAGAGAATCATAGTTCATTGTGCAATTAGTTAATAAAAATTATATAATTATATATACAAAGAGTAAACAAATTCCTGAAGAGCACGATCCACCTAAAAATTATATATTTTTCAATTATTTATCTATATTATACAGGATCAAATAATAATAATATAAAAAGGAATATTTGCTTTGTACACAATGAGATGATGATAATGATTGTTTTCATTTATTTCAATGCGTGTATCAGTTTACTTTTAATTAAATGAATCATTTAAATTTACTGTTGGAATATTTATATGTATAAAGAAGTATAATTTAAACACAAATGTTTTTTTTTTAAATTGCTTAAAATTATTTATTTTTCAATACCCGATAGTAAAAAATAGAATTCGAACAACTTTAATTTCAAAATCTATTTGAAACTGCATTCTCAATTTCTTTGATAGAAGCGTTGACGATTAGGTTAAGTATTTGTCATTAGGGCAAAGCAGATATTAGGAAGCTTTATAAAAGCAATGGAAGCCGTGAAACATCAATAGATTGGAGCCACATTGAGAAAAAGTAATCATAAGATAAAAAGAAAACATTGTATTCCAAGTTGTTACGTGCTTTTTTTCTTTTGATAAAAATACTGTAAATTATTGTCTATAACATAGAAGAATTTGTGATCGTAAGAATGCTTTATGAATTCCTATCATCAGTAAAGTTTTTTATATCAGAAGTACAGATTGAAATCATTTATTTCAGTAATCATATGTGAACATATTTTATCACTTATTTAATCAGCGAAACTTATAGAACATTAAGTGATGGTTAAAAAAAACTGTCAAAAATATAACTCATCCTTATAAATTTATATTGGGAAATTGAAATGGCGAATTAAAAGGATAACAGAGATGGTTACTGCAGAGCAAGTGACTTGACACTGGAAAAAATGTTAGCCTTATTAAGCTATGACAATTATACAAAATACGTTATTTAATACGTTATAATAACGTGACAAATACGTTATTAAGTGACAATCAAGTGATACTGGGATTATTTAGTGTGCCCGTAGTGCCTGAAACTTATATCCTTGAAGACTTGAGGATACATGACGAGGAATTAGGATGAGTTAGTCAAAACAAATAAGGAAGGGCCACATTTGCAAGATAAGAACACAGTGTCAAGCGGTAAATGCCCAAAATTAAACTAACTAAAATTAAATTAAAGTAAAAACAACAACAACAAAAACCAGAAAAAAAAGTGGTAGAGCAACAGCTGCAAGATGGCAATGGTTACTCAGGAATAATGACAATGAAATTATGATAAAATAATTAATACAGCCAGAAGACTTTTAGAGTTAAGAGGAAACGAATGATCTTAATTGGGAAGGTTTGAATTTCGAATATAGAAATAGTGTCAAGATTGTTAAAGAAATTGATGGAAGATTTGAAAATAAGCATCTTGACACTGGGTAGGAAATATCGAATGTCCTAATTTCTGAATCGTGGGTTAGTGATCATTCGAAGAATTTTATTTTCTGTTATTTTGTTTAGTTATAGTTACTGCAGGCATACCGGCAGGCATATGTGATAATTAGACAAATGTAGGCCTTGTAGATTAGCAGTTTATCTTCAATAGAAATTGAAGAATCACTTTTAATGAGAGGATATAAAGTGGGAATGCAAGAATAAAAAATTCTTTTTCTTAATATTAATAAGATGGGAGCATAAGGATTTTTCATCAAGAATTACTCCCATGTATTTAGTCTCTTTGATCGCAAATGCTGATGAACCAAGTGATCGTAAATAGTGGTGAGCGGAAGAGGAAGATTGGTTTTTCTAGTGAAGAGAATAGCTTCAGTTTCATTAGCGTTACGAAGATTATTCCATTTTGATAAGCCAGGTTTCAATAATAGTAATGTAATTTTCAAGATTTTTAGAAGGAAGTTGTAGACTTAATTGCATAAGAAAAATTAACAGCTTAAAGATAGAGATGAACCTTATTTACTTGAGAAATATCATTGATAATGATATTGAAAATATAGGTCCAATAAGGGAACCCTACGAACCAACGTTTTTATGGTTTTATGTGATGACAAAGAGTTTTGAATTTCTGCAATAAATTTTATGTTTTAAAATGTAAAAAGAATGTTAGTCGAACAAGAGAGATAGAAAATTTATAGGAAAATAATTACCTTATAAGACTTTAACTTTTAACAATATAAAGAGAAATGACTCCAATGATAGATTTGTTGATAAGGCCATCACAGAACAATAATTCTAAGAAGCTGATGAATCGTGAAAAAATTGACAGTGAGGTCAAAGTGTCGTGAAATCCTGAAATTATTACAGTTGAATTAATTTGTTAAGAATGATAAATTCAGCAATTTTACTAAGAGTAAAGATTGGTCAATAGTTTGTAGGATTAGAAGGGTCTTTTTTTCTGGCATAGTAAAATAATTTATGTTATTTTTCTGGCATAAATATTTATAAATATTTTTCTGGCATAATTCTGAGAATAGTAAAATAATTACATTTTCTAAGCTTGGAGAAAATAGAAATGTCTAATGTGGTGTCAGTGAGGCTAGAGATGAGAAGAATAATTTTGAAAGGAATTTTGTGAATTGTATTGAGGATGCAATCAATACCGTAGCTTGTTTAAAATGAAGTTTATCAATGTATTAGTAAATCAAGTAGACGTCAGTAAGAGAAAATTTAGCTTTATGAGGAGTTAGGGATAATTTTGTGATGGAAGATAGAACTGTCTCCTCTGTGAGAATTACAAAAGTTTCTTAATGAAAAACTAGCCCTAAAGTCAAACGGCAATAAGCTCAGATTTCTGATTGTCAGTGACAGCAGAAGTGAGAGAGAAGAATTTGGATCTTTGAAAATGGAACTTTGGACGCTTTTCGTTTAAGCCTATTAGCTGCTTTCAGATTAAACCATTGTAGGAGTCAAGAGTTTATAACCTTTCATTTCAATAATTTTGGATGACGTTGCAATTGCCACGTCTAATCAACGCCTGAGCTCTGTTATTAGGAGATTTAAAGACAGGATCAAGAAGGAATTGCCATAGATTAAAGCAAGATTGCTTTTAGAGATAAGGCTTTTGAAATGTGGAGGAATGAAGCGAATACATTTCTCTTTAAGGATATTTTAGGGGAAAGATGTATGAGTATTATGCATAATTGCAGTAATCCAAGAAGTTTCAATAATATCAGAAAAATAGTTGAAGGGGAGAACGTTCGAATGGAGAATCATTAAAATAATTTTAAATTTATTGCAATTAGTGAAGAAGAAGTGGGTGAGTGAAATAGTTAATTTTAAAGTTAAATATTATAATATGATGATCCGACGACAGTTCAGAAATAAAGTTAATAGTGAAAGAGGCATGGAATTTATTTAAAACTGCAAGATAAATGGTGGAAATAGAGCTATTGGTTATTCGAATTGCAGTAGGAGGAGCCATAATTTTAATTCAGACTAATCAGCAAAGTTACGACTAATTTAGACTAAGAGTGGAAAGAACATTAAAAGAAATTATTTCTAATTATGGTGTTCGGTGTCATGTTTTCCTTTTCTTTTTCTATTTTTTATCAATTTATAATTTTTTATTATTTTAAAAAGTTTTTTCAATACTTTCTAATAATATTTCATTTGATATCTATCATTTAATTATTTTAAATGCAATGAAACTTTTATTCACTCATTCGGCGTGAAAGACTAGCGATATTTTTTCTATTTTCCTCCTTGTAAAACAATATTTGTTATTTAAATTTGTAATAATGACTTTATTATTCTAAATTAATATTTTTTGTTCCTTTTGTTCAGATATTAATGTTTCAATTTGTTGGTTTTTTTCGTATTATTATTTCTATTATGCTTGCTTTATGTTTTGTAATCCTACATCATTGTGGTTTTTTCATTCTTTGTTATTGCTTTTATCATTTATAGCTCTTCTTCTCTCCGACCTCGAAAACATGTGTATTCCATTAGACCACCATTCGTTTTTCAGCCCAATATTTTGGCGATAACACCGTTTTAAAATCTGACTCTTTTGTTTCCCGATTCTCAAAAAGGAAATTTACAACTATTCTCTTATAAAACAAAAGCAAAAAAAAAAATAATAATAATATTGGTATGATTTGGAACTTCCTTGCAAACCAAGGTAGATTAAAGAAGAGATGGTAGAATATGCAGTTTCAGTATCTTTCATAACAATTCATCTTCTTGTTTGACAATAGGCGGATCGTAAGTCAATAGGAGCGTAACCATGAGTCTGGAAGGAACTTCTATTCGCTATCATTTTCTTTTTTTTTTCTCTCTCTCTTTTATTCGGCACAAAAAAAATAAAAATCCAGTCCAAGAAGGAACCAGGAGACGATGGCGAATCGGAAATATCTTTCGTTCATTTGCATAAACATGGGCAAAAGGAATGCTTGCCAATACTTCGCGAAAAGAGATGTGAAAACTAGGAAGTTCCTAACGTTAAAGGAAAAAGGACAATTCCAAAACAGATTGAATGCATGATATTGGAAAAAAATGGTTGGATCCTGTCGTAAGTAGCACCTGATTCAATCCATCATCTACAAAAATATAGTTTTGATCATGTCTTCCTGCAAGGTTCATCGGAACTGAGCTCCATGCAATACTTTAAGGATGGAAATACGATTTGAAAATGTATTCCAACTATATCACAACTCCGGTATACGTCATCCATTTTTCAATCCTGGTTATCTGTATTAAAATGTGTATGTAAATTAGGTTTTTAAATGAAAATTTTTGAAATTGATATGTGATTGATCTAAGCAACGTAAAAATTTGTGCAAAAGCGAAACTATTGCTTTGTCTATTCTAAATATTCTCTATCATAGACTTTTTTCATACAAGGCAAGAGAATTGCTTTTATGAATGGTAAAAAAATATTAAATTAAAAAATGTTATCGAATCATTGTCCATTTTAAAATGTTAAGTCAAATTTACTTAAACTACTATGTGTTTATTACTATTTGGGGTTTCAATGTCCGTTTTAATATTAAATATCCCTTTTGACACAACAATCAATATACTTTAATATTTTGGAATAATAACTTTAATCCATGCCCTTTCTAATATATAATATCATTTTGATTTATTATGCCATGTTATTAAATCTTCAAATAATTGCAGTTTTACTATTAACCAGTAATAAAAAAAAAAATAATAATAAAGTCAATTCCTGCTTTTTTTCACTGCATTACAGAAAATCCTTTATAAATAATTTTCATTCCTTTTTTTTTAAGTTTATCTGGCGCCATCTATTGGTAGATATATGCAACTAAAATCTAAAAAAAAATGTTAATTAATTAATTAAATTTAATGACTGAATTGATATTTGAAAAAAAACTGTATTAACATCAGTGTCATCCACTACAAGTTCAAAAAAAATGTATTAGAACTTGAGGTGGATGAATAAAAAGTATTTTTATGAACGATTTAAAATTTGAACAACATATATATAGGGAGATTGTGAGCTAATAGAAGGAATTGAAAAATAAATTTGTTTTAATACTGTATGTGGTATTTGCTATTTATGGTTAGATATTCAAGTCCATACCCATTTTCTATTATAGATCAATGAATGTAGTTTACCTTTGAATCGTTTTAATGATTACCAAATTATTTGATGCAACTGGGCTAAATCTAGTTACCAGCCACAAGAACATACCAACCATCTGCAATACATTTAACTTTTGCGTATTAAAATTTTGATTCAACTAGACACATAAAAGATGATATATTTAGACAATCAGCAGTTTCACCATAAACATAAATATAATCACCGTAACAACATATTCTATTTAGGAAAACTTTTATAAAATGGGTCTAATATATTTCATACAGAGGTAAAGTTTCTCTAACATAAAAGAAAGTTCGAACACAACAACAATTCGAACAATTTTGAAATTGATTTATCTGAAGATAGGTGAAAATTTGTACAAAGTGAAATTATTGCATTCTGTATCTACGTATTCTCGATCAAAGTCTTTGTCATACAAGGCTACCAGGGTATCTCTATAAGTGTATTTTAGTTCGTGTACGCGGGGTTGTTAAATCCGTGTATGCGGATTTCGTAATTAAGATTTATGTTGTAGCTTTTGTTTCTGTTACAGGATAGGTTAAAACAGGATTCTAACTGTCAATGAGTTATAAGAGATTGCTTTATGTGGGAATGAGGGACAAAAAGAATATTAAAAGAATAAAGAGCCGATCAAATCATTGCTCATTTTTAAAACTTTAAGTCAATTTCATTAAAGCCACTATGTGCTTATTACTGTTTGGGGTTTCACCTACAAATTAATATCCCTTTTAATATTAAAGATCACTTTGTGATAACACTCATGTTTTAATGTTTAGGAATAATAACTTTAATCCCCGCCCTTTTTAACATTTAATATTAATTTTATTTAATATACCGTGTTTATAAATCTTCTAATCAATGGCAGTTTTACTATTAACTAATTTGTTGTAATACCCAATGTGGTATTTGCTATTTATGATTAGATATTTAAATCTCATACCCATTTCTATTAGAGAGATCAATTCTTATTTACATGGGGAAACATCTTTATCAATTACTAAATTATTTGATGCAACCACCCAAATCTGTGCCAGCCGAACATAACATACCAGCTGCCAATCAACAAATACATTTAACTTTTGCATATTTAAAACTTTGGTTGAACTAGACACATAAAAAATGATATACTATAAACATTCAACTGATTCATCATAAACATAAATATAATCACTTAACAACATATTCTAAATGTGTCCGATATATGCAGAAGTAATTTTCCTTAACATAAAGTTCGAAAACACAATACATTTTGTAAATCAAATTAAAATGAAAATTTGAAACTGATTCATCTAAGCTAGGTGAAAATTTGTACATAGTTGAAACTATAACATTCTCCATTTTTCCCCTAAGGTACGAAGGTCTTGATTGATTCAGTTTTATATCGATTCATAAATATAGAATCGTTTTCTTAATTCTTAAATCATTACTTAACCTTATATCAGTACATTTTCTTCCAATTTTTTTTTTTTTTTATTTGGCTTAAACTTCTATTCTAGTGAATTTTGATTGGAGCAGTGTTCAACGTTGTAAACATATCTCTTTTTTTTTTCTATCATATGAAAGAATTTATTTTTTCCAAATTGTAGTTTATTTTACGTTTGGTGTGAAAATTAAAAAAAATAATTAAAATTGAAGTGGTGAAAATTATCTGTCATCAAAATAATTTGAAGAGTAAATTAATATATTATCACAATGAACAATTTCATTTTTTTTCATAAATAATGTTTTGTTAGTCTTGAACCCAAATAAACAACAAAATTTGTATGCAAAGTTTTACATCGAATTCCTACTTAAACAAATTTTGGCGGATCAAACTATAGTTTAATTTCGGCGTATTCCCGCATACATCTGTCTCAATCAATCTCTATTGGCTTTCAAAAGTGCGTTTGCTGGAAGTGCAGCATGGACTGTTTCGATGAAAACATATAAGACTGCACCCGATTCAAAAAGCTTATGATGACTGTTAGCGGACATTTAGCGCACACTATATTCACAGCTATCTTAATTATAGTTTGTGTTTTTATATATAGATTTTAGTGTCGTGTGGCACTCTTGAAACGAAAAGTTGTATGGAAGAATTATCGAAACGTAAAGCCATCATGTTTGCAGTTAAAGGCATTAGTTTGGTGGCAATTGGCATTACTGTTGCTGTGCTATAGGAGTGCAACGCGATCATTTTTAACTAAGTTCAAAAGGTTCATGAGGGGGTTTCCTATATTTGCTCAAGTACTGAGAAGGCTCCATAATTAGTTAGAATGAGTCTCTATTATCTTATTAGAGAGAGACTAATAGATAGAGTATTTCTAAATGCTAAAAAATAATCAGAGGTTTGGCATTTATAAGTTTAAAAGCATTTGTAGAAGATTTTTTTTAAAGGTTTAATTACATATAAATGTACTAGACAGAGAAAAGGAAGAACTAGGAAGAGGAAAAAACAAAGGCCCAAGAGCATGAATTGAAATTGCCTGAATTTGAATTAAAGCTGAAGAACTTTTGTTCAAAAAATATAAAAACAAGCAGAGGAGAAAAAGATCTGACTGGAATCAAGACTAAAAGGAGTATGCTATCATGATTGTGAAATTCGGGATGGTAAAAACAAAACGATAAACTAAGCCGGATTGATTTAGTAATGGAAAGCCACAATGATTCAAGGGATCATGGATACTGGTGCGGTGGACTGCTCTCGTGATACCAGAAGATTTCTTACTAACCGCGTACCAAAAATAATTTTAAACTTGCGATTGAACCTCCTATAGAAGAAGAAATTTTGTTCAAAAACATAAAAACAAGTTATGAAATGACTTAAGGAGAGAAAGTCTGACTGAGTCAAGACTAAAATGAGTAATATACATGATTGTGAAACTCGGGGACGATAAACTCAGCTGATTGATTTATGAGTAAAGCCACAAGTTTCAAGGGATCATGATTGATGGTGGACTACACTTCTGTGATACAGAAAATTTCATGCAATCAAGTACCAAAACTAGTTTTAAGACTTGCGATTGAACCCCTTGTGGAAGCAAAAGCTTGTCAATATTCCACTTCGCCGTTGGATGGATAAGATGATTTTAGACCTTTTCTGAGTGCGTGCGGTTATAGTGGAGGGATTGCATAGAGATATTTTTTGATAAATCCTGTGGTTCGTCAACTATTAGAAGAAATGAAGAAATATTTGGGAGACGAAAGAAGAATCACGTCTCTCGAAAAGAATTCTATAAGAGCTGTTGTTCAAACTGGATGAAAGAGATACCATTGATGAACGAGGCTCACTTAGGATGCCTGACGACTTCACTACTCTGGTAGAAACAGATCTGAAAAAGAAAAACCCCAAATAAGATAAGAAACTGAAGACAAATCTTGCTTTTCATCTCAAGTAGCAAGAGATAGAGTATTGGTGGCAGATTACCTCCCAGAAACGAAGAAAATATTAGAAAAAAAAATACTGTGACATTAATATATGAAAAATACTGTATCTCAAAGAAGGTTTCAGATAACATCAATTTTCGCTGATGAAGCTTTGAGTCCATTTTTGGCGGATACAACTTGTTCCAAGTTGAAAATATTTAAGGAACTTAATTGAAAAAGTATATCCATGTGCAATTCAGGTATCTTATGAGGACATAAAAAGGAAGAGAACTGTTAATGCTTTTAAGGGTCAAATCAATTATGAACAAAAAGAAACAAATAAAATACAGAGGTCACAAGCGGGTATGTTTGAAAAGACAAAATGTGCCCTCAAAAACTAAAATTTGATCTTTTATTACTGGAATTTTGAATATTTTGTAAATATTTTCTATTCATCCAAAACGATTGTTTTCTTAATTTTCTATGCGTAAGATTATTAATTATGTGAGCTAAAATGAACAAAAATACTTTTATTTATGAGATCATACGATTATTTTTGCTTATTTGGTACTAGACAGTGTTAAACTAAACTTTTGAAGTTGCTGAAGTTAAAATGTTATTAAGTAGTTGTTGTCAAATTAAAATTGTTAATTTGCTAAAGTTAATTAGATAATAATAGTATGCATAGAAGTTATGTAATTGTCAATATATTTCGTTAGAAAGAAAACAATTGTTATATTTTGTTTAGCCTACGAATAAATTTTAATATATACCATGATGTTGTGTTGAATATTTTTAAGTATAAGTGTTATATATATATATATATATATATACATATATATGTGTGTGTGATCAAATATTTTATGAAATATTTTTATGTGCATTTCTATAGTTCTATGCTTATCATTTTAATATTGTGTCTGTTTAGTATATTAATAGTTTTTGATTGCATTTTGCTTTCTTACGATCTATGATGCTATAGAATGTTCTCTTTTTGTTAATGGACAAGAAAATAAAACAAATTTGCACATTATGTTGTCAGGGAAAGACAGTGACTGCACGACATCGGAACTGGAAAATAGTTTCTATATGCGAAACAATGTCCAGCAATAGAAACTGGAGGGGAGGTGTGAAATACAGTGAACTGTTAACTGCTACTCGACTTCGGGACATGCTTGACACTCCAGCGGCTATCGAATTGCTCACATCCATTGAGGGAGGTATCATGTTAGAGAAGAGGACTGATTGCGACGGAGAAGGACTGATTGTACTGGGGAAGAGGTTAACATGTGTGGACAGCAGAAGTTTGGTTGTAGATAGATTATTTAATTGTAAATATTTATGTGATAATTACAACCTGTAAATACTAAATATCAGAGCTGTATCTCCTTCAATAAAACAAAAAAACGTCATTAAATAGTATAACAAATATAATTTAGAATTAGGAAAATTAATTAAATCTTTAATTTTAACTTCGAAATTAAATTTTTAAATTACCAGAATTTAAATCATTTATTTCATATTTAATACAATATTAAATTGTTTTAGCTTAAGTACAATTTTTATGTATGAAAAGTATTGATTATTAAGAAACATAATTTAAATATATATATATATATTAATTATTCTTAATAGTTAAGTATGCATTTATTTAATTTAATACCATTTGATCGCCTCAGTTTACAATCATACAACTATTGACTTAAACTTAAAACAAAACATATTAAAAAAAAAAAGAAATTAAAATATTTAAATTAATTTCATAAATACATTAAGAAGTCTTAAGCTGCAAATAAAATTGAATTAGTTTTAAAACATAAGTAAGATAGCTTGTATCGAACTGTAATCCAAATGCGTGCATCGGGATTTTCTTGCTGCTTCCTGGGCCATTTGGCAATGGATTTCAATAAATCTTTCAAGCACTGGTACTACAAAACTACTTTTTAATTTTCTTTTGCGGGGATTTATTTCATCTTTATCTTCTTTTCCCCTTTGGACGGAAGGAAGAGTAATGCTCAAATAATTTAATATTAAAATCAACTGCACTCTAAATCAAACAACTTATCTATTTTTTATGAACAACTCTTGAACATCATCAGCATTATCTTAGTTTAACACAAGATGGTAAAAGATAAAAGCATCGTTCCGAGAAAATAGTGTAAAATTAATAATAAACTCCCTTATAATATATAGCTGAGATACAACTGAAATATTTGAGTATCATAAAAGATTCGCGTTTAGTTCTTTCATTTGTTCAATAGAAAGCAAATAAGTAATAAATTCAAATCCTCTACCCTTTTAGAAGATTTTAAATGATTAATTCTCTTGATCTGGGTTTATATGTCTGAAAGAAAATGTGGTCTTTAGATTTTTTTCAGTTATCTCTTGAACTGTATCTCTTTTTTACTTTAAATGCTTTATCAAATTGATGAGAATAAAAATGCCATAAGGATATATGGTTTGTTGCGATCGGCTTTTTCACACGCTGCTTCACGAGATAAAGGGTCCGGGAAGAAGGAGATAGATGAATTTCGATCTTTTACTGATAGTGCTTTGAGTAATGTTGCATGAACTCTATCCTAGATAAGCTAATGAATTTTCAAAAAAGATACTTTCCCATCCAATAGCTAATGTTCAAGAAGAAATTGTGAGATTGCTTAGTATCTTGTAAACAAA
Source organism: Caerostris extrusa (assembly GCA_021605095.1). NCBI lineage: Eukaryota > Metazoa > Arthropoda > Arachnida > Araneae > Araneidae > Caerostris > Caerostris extrusa. Next base: position 138,697 of record BPLR01018925.1, read on the forward strand.
TTGAATTTTCTATGGAAGGAAAACGGTATAAATAAATAAATAAACTCATCAAGAAATGTGGAAGAAAATTTCATATTTTTTTTTTTTTATTGCATTTATATTTTCATTAAAGAAAAGGAAAAAATGCTACATTTGTGTTAGATTTTCTAACTGCGATTACCTTTAATAGATTGGAGAAAATATTTGAATAGTTGTTCCACCACAATCTTGCGGATCATCTCCAATAGTGGCATTTAGAGGTTATGTTTCCTGTTCCCAAATTCGGAAAGACATCCTGGCCTCGAGATGAATCGAGATTTTTCCGTCGTAGACATGGAAGTTTTTCAGTTTGGTATCTCTGACGAGTTTTGAATCAAGCATCCGCCTCCACGATTAGGCATAAGTACCGTAAACTAGGTAGTGATGACCTGTGGTCATTCTGTACATCAGATTAAGTTTTACGAAAGCCACAAAAATTAATCTTGCTGTTATAACATTTTGCCATCAACAGTTTGGTCGAATGTCCAATCATGTCTTTTGGTGGTCTCGTACCTTCCTCCACTGATCCTCAAGACTCACAAAGACATTCTTGGCTAGATTCGTCTTTCCTTCTCCCTGATTTAAGATACAATAGATTTTGATTCTGGTTAACTTCTTGGGAATCGAACCAAGCATCATTTATTTGGATACCAAACACGCTATGCATAATATGTAACTTTGATAATAAGATTCCAAATTAAGCGAGATGAGTTTGAAATTCGAAATGCGAGGTTATTCAAAAGTTCTGATATGTACCATGCGGATGTACACAATATATCCGTAGTGGTTGAATGTCCTCCTGTTGTGTCTGAGGAAAATAAAGGAAGGCAGATGTGATCGCTTCAGATAACACCCAGACCAGATCTTCAGATACCTCAGAGACCCATCTTGAAATAATTACTACCAAATTATGGTGTCAATTTGTATGTGCATTGTAGCAATCCCACACAATGATAAATGATAACTCTGCTGCCTTAGTATCTGTGAACGACCAAAGTTTCTGGTGCATCAACATTGCCGTATCCACCACAATATTGAGGATCATCCCCATTAGTGTCATCTAGAGATCCTGCTCCAAATTTGGAAAGACATTCTGATCTAGAGATTTATCGAGTTCATTTAAGTCGTAGACATAGAAGTTTTCAATTTGGTATAGATTGTCGAGTTTTGAATCAAACATCCGCCTCCATGAATTGCCATAAGTACACCAGTCACTGATGACCTGTGGTCATTCTATGTGGCGAATTCAGTTTTGCCAAAGCCACAGAAAGAGGCCTGTTATATCACATTTTGTCACCCATTTTGATCAAAAAGTCTCTTGAATGCTTTTTAGTGGGCTTGTACTTTCATCTGCTTCTCTTTGAGACACACAAGAACATTCTTGGCTACATTTATTTTTACTTCTTCCCTGATCAAGATATAATACATTTTAATTAGTGGTTAATTACTTGGAAATTTCAATTAGGCTCCCTTGCTTTGGATACCAAACACGCTATCCATAACGCCACTTTGGGTTCCGAACTAAGCGAGATGAGCTTCAAATTCGGAATGAAAGATTATCTGAAAGTTCCGATATCTAACCTGCACGGACATGCACAATATATCAATAATGCTTGAATGTCATCCTCTTGAGTCTGAGGAAAAGAAGGAAAAAATCATGAATATATCTTTGAAAAGCATTCCCACATGTACTTTGATAAACGATAAATATGCTGCCTTAGCTCTGGTGCTCTACAACAGCAACATATCCATAAAAAAAACTTCCTATTCTTATAAATTTTCATTGAGTAAAATATTATTTTTAATTATTCTTTAGAGACCTTAAAGGTAAAATTAGTTCTTAAATCTTTTTAAATAATACATTTATAAAAAGAGTATGATTTTATTTAAATTATTTTTATTATTTCTTTTTAAAATGTATTAAATATTTTCTTATTTTTTGCATCGGTGAATTCATCGGTCACGATATGAAATATATTTATTTAATAGGTTCATAGATTTTAGAAATAGAAAAATATGAAATAGATTTATTTTCATTTTTTTGTGACGAGCGATTTGTATTAAAAAATTCGATTTATATATATATTTTTTATATTCGATTTTTTTATTTTGTGCATTGCAATACATAGTAAATTTTAAAAAAAAATAATAAATGAAAGCGATTTTCAAAAATGTAACCAAATATCGATACCTTTAAAAGCACGCAATAAATGTCCAGAACTACTTAGTTAACTATTACCATTTACGATGGAAGTTTTATTATTGGTAGTAGCAATAGCAGTAGTAGTATTTCGGTATTCCAGATGGAGTTTGTAATGATATTACTCAAATAAGCTTCTTAACCGGGTACAACGCATTTTTACTGTATCGCTCATTTTCTATCCCCAAAGGAACAGAGATTATCGCCGAAGTTCTAAAAGTTCCCACAACTTATGAATTCTGCCAGATAAGCATTTAGTAAGGATTTTTGTATCATATGCTTTTTTGCGTATACAATTAACGTGATGTTGGTATATTTGATTTCATATTAACATAATTATATTACGTCTATTATTTGTTGGTTATTTAGTCAAAAATTAAAGTAAACTTTAATCACCTTTTACTTAAGTAAATACATTTTATTAATATAATTTTAAAATTTATTTAAAAGATAATTTTAAAGATAAAAGTATTTTGAAAGTGGGACTTTAATTATAATCATCCTGTAGAAACAGAGAATATAACTTAAGTTTATAATAATAGAAATAAATTATAGATTCATTCATTTCATGATTCATTTTTTGTAAATAAGACAATATTATTTTTTTAAAATATTTTTACTTTTTATTTATTCATCTGTCAATTTTTATACAATTGGGCTAAACATATAATTTAATTAATAACTTTACATCGATCATAATCCATCTTTTTACATTTCAAATATCATACAATAACGTACCCAAACAGTGCATAAATCCATTTGAATGATATGTTCAGTTCAGTCCTCTTTCTTACAAACCAGTGACTTTCTTCTTCTTTCGATCTATACAAAACACCGACATTGAAATCTTGCTGAATGTTTCATCACTAAAAATTAAAACTGTTACTCTATCCTAAAAATAAAATTCCCAGTTCACTTATTTTTTTTTATATTATAAATTGGTTAAAATCGTATTTTTGTTATTCAACAATAAGCTGCGAATTTAATATTTTATTTAAATATTTGCGAATTCTGTTTTCGGATCTGTATAATTACCGTAAATGCGTGTTAATCCACACAACGACCAAAATAGTTTCCACTGATATATCTTCAATAGTCGACCTCTTCAGAATAGGATAATGGCTAATGGCAATTGGCTAATGCTCCGGCCTTTGGTACCATAGGCGTCAGGATGAAATTTTGGCGATTGTATGGATGTTTGTGGGTGGTTCGAAATTAACGTTAAACTGTAGGTTCCGGTCTAGTTAGCCTAAACTGTGTACAAAATGAGCTTACAGTGACAAACCAAAAAATAATCTCCAGTGGAGACTGGCGTACACACCAAATTCTTCTTTGTCCATGCTTGAAGTGTCAATTGTTTTGCATTTTATTTCCATGGTTGTGTGTCATTTCTTTGAACTCTCTTTTGCTAAAAATAACAAGATGCACAAAAACCAATATTCAAAAAACTTCTAATAGCGGCCTGGTGGCCAGTTGGCTATCTCTCTGGCCTTTGGTACCACAAACTCGGGTTTGAATCCTGGCAGTGGCAGGGATGTTTGTAAGTAGTTCAGAATCCACTTTAAACTGTAAGCCAAGGACTAATTAGCCCTCAGGTGCACAGGCTGCAGAGCGACAAACCAAACCAATTCGCGGGAACGAGTTATGAACATAAGATCGTTTTTCTTTTTTGACACCTCAGAACATTGATGAACTGACCCTTTCCGATAAATTGATGGAGTATGTGAATTTTCTCCATTTATTCCTTTTCTCGAACGGGGCGAAGCTTTTAAGTCAAGAATAGCACGACCTTCTTTATGGTGTTTTGCCCGTTAAACCAATGATAATATTTGATATAAATAATGATAATATTTGAAGCCTACTGAACAGGCTGGTCAATACCTCAATTGGATTTTCAAAACCATAATAAAATATGGTCAGTAAACTTTCAGTAGTGTGATATGCGTAAATTATTTTGCACAGAATGATATTCTTCAAGGTATACTCCAGAAACATTTTCAAATGTTATGTAATAACAACTTTCCAAGAATTACGTAAAAAACTGTTTTATAAAACATGTTAATATGGGTTTTTTTTTAACCTCTTACCATGTATAACCTAATATATATAATTTTGACTTATTATTACAATAACAATAATAACTATTAATCACAATTAAAAATTTTCTTTGTTAATACAATATATTTTTCTTTACTAATTAATAAGATGAGAATTATGAAATACATTCCAAAAATTGTTCACAGAATTTAATACATTTTTAAAACTAACAATTGTTATAATTGAATGAACAATAATTCTTTTTTATCAAAAATTTTTAGATAAAAAAGAATTATTAGAAACGTGATTTTAATTCGAGATTTGATTCAGACAATTTTTTTTTTTTTTTTTTTTTTTGGAAAGAATGGAATAAAAGTTGCCAACTTTCAAAATTAAACTATGACTTAAATTTGAGTAACAAATATTCTAAAAGAAACATTTGATTTGATTCTATTAAGCATCTGAATAAAAATAAAAGTTAAATTAATAATGTAAATTAAACTCAATTTTTGAATAGAATAATGAAACTTACAAAATATTTGGTATTCTAGTGAATATTATAATAAAAAATAGTTTTGAAAAATCTAAGGAAAATTATTGACAATAAATTTTTTTTAAATTTTAATTAGAAAATTAATACTTTTTAAGTGTGCATTCAATTAAAAAATTGTTTTCAGCATCTATGACAAAATTGGTTTCAAATATTTCTGCGATAAACAAAAAATATAATTTAACAATAACAACAATAATAATAGTAGCAATAATGTAATTGTTTACTGTGATGCAATAACAAACACTTTTTTTTTCAAAATTCAGACATATGTATAACCACCAACATCAAAAGATCTAAAGCAAGGAATTTGGGAACTCTTTGTACGTTAGCCACTATAACAATAAATAAATTTTATTATATTTTATTATATAGTATTTTAATAATTTATTTATTGCACAATATAAAAGAAAAAAAGTGCAAGTTTGAAATAATAAAAAATCAAGTAAAAACTCTTCATTGGCTTAATAATTGTTTGAAAAATTGCTGTTTGCCAAATTGTTATACCAGACGATAGAAAAGTTGACACTAAATTAGAATTTTCAAACAAAATGTCAAAAATAAATCTAGAAAGGATTCAAATTTTCGAAATTCGGAAAATATTCTTGAGAGGTGATATGCGATGATTAGTCATTTCTATGTAGATAGTATCTCAAGTGAATGATGAGGGAGTGTAAATTATATGGGGATTCTCTCATTCGATGTACCAGTCAACATTTTGCAATTTTTCGCATCAAAGTTGGCGAACGCCAAGGGCGATAAATAGTTTAGCTTGATATAGAAAGATGAATATCGCTAGCAACCCTATATACTCAAAAGCATGAGGAAAAAAAAAGTTTAAGGAAACCAAATTGTCAATTGGCCATTTTAAAACAGTCCAGCTTCTTGCTAGGTTAATTATTGCTTTTTTTCAGGGAAGTAGGGGGAGGGGGCTTTCGATTCAGTTTTCAACTAAGCTTACTTATATGCAATATGTAAATTGATTTTAATATATAATATGTGTATTATTATTATTGTTATTTCCGGCATATATCAACGTCATTAAATACACAGGAGATATTTTGGTTGAAAAATAAAGGACCGTAAGGGCCGTAGCCTGTAAATGTCAAAAATTTTATTAAGCATCAGTTTATGTTCTTAAATTCATGAGATAAAAATTACGAAATTTTTTTCTTTATATATATATATATATATTCAGAAACCACTTTAAACCGTAGGTCTCAGTTTAGAGATAGGCCCCGGGCTATCCCGTAGAGCGTTGTTCCTATGGCTGTCAATCCTACCCCGTAAAAAGAATATCTCATATTTTGGAATCTGTCAGTACGCAGAAGGCCTTGGCCTATCTGGGACTGTTGCGCCATTGTAGAAGATGAAGATATATATAGATAGATAGATATAATTGCTATAAATTTTAAAATGTAGAAACCAGAAAGCAGAGATACGTTTGACAATTGTGAAAATTTTAGAAGATGACTCACTGTATGAAAGCATGCTAATCTTGATGAAAACAATTAGTTAAAATCTGGCTTCCTAAAAATCTTTTTGTTTTGATATGTATAGCTTCAGTGCAGGCCTTTTAGACCACTTGCACGTACGATTCAAGTTGCATTTTGTTTTTATTTTGGAAAAGTCCTGCTTCTTTCCATCGTCCTTTATGTTGTAACTTGCATCTTTTATACCTATGTTCACATTTTATATCTTGAAAGGATTGTTTATTTTTCTCTCATGCAAAATTTTGCCTATTATTTACTGGAAAAAAATTCTTTTAGATGGTGGTTTTATAGAATTTATATTTTGAAACTTCCATGGAATTAAAAGGTTACAGATTGTATCCAGAGGTTTATAATGCTCATCACAAAATTTTCCCTGATTTTCAACATATAATCCTGGGATTACAGGTAAAAAACTACTACAATAATTAATTTATTGCCCAAATGCCTATTTTATACCATTATATCTTTTTTTTGTTCGTTTATTTTAGTGAAAATTGCATATTTACTAAGCTTAACTATTTATCGTCTTTGGCGATCGCCAATGTGGATGACATGTGGTCGCCAAATTTCGACAGGCACCTCTTACGAAAGAATCATCGGTGGAGTATCAGTCCCTGGGAAAAAAAAAAAATACTACACGCTGACAAAGTCTGTGGTCACCGCATCACTCCGATTATGACCACCGCACGATTATGAGTGTGGTCAAATCGGGCACGTTAGCGCAGAAGAAAATCCACAGTAAGAACTGGTGATTCTTCTAAAAAACACTCTTCCTCGTGATATGTGGACGGAGATGCGGAGTGCGCGATGTGATGCCGCCTAGCAAATGTCGGTGCAGTTGCATTTCATGATCCACATGACGTCCCTCTGAATCAGTATCGTCCCCTCTTCGTCGACGCACTGGAACTGCACCTTCTTGAGGGTGGTGAGGGTGGGGTGGCAGCAGCGGGGGTGGTACAGAAGCCGCAGTACTTGGGCTGGTAGAGGGCGACGCTGGTGCAGTTGCCTTCGTCCGTCAGGCGTATGGGAGTGGTGCTGCGGACGGTGGCTCTGCACACGTGGTTCTTCTGGCAATGAAATGCATCTCAGTGAGAATGAATTATCTTGTACAACATAAAATAACACAAACTATACTACTGTGCCCCAAAAAGTAAGACCAATTTGTCAATTATTTTCAAAAACTTTTATTTGTTCTTCCGTATTTATTTCATCGCCTTCAAAGTCATCCCCTTCGGACGTAATGCACTTATGAAATTTTTTCTAATCCTCAATGCAGTCTAAGAAGTCATCGGCTGGGATGTCCTCCAACGCGCGCTCGATTCAAGTTGAATCTCCTCAATCGACTCAAAACGGTGTCCCCGGAGTGATCATTTGAGTTTAGGGAATAGCCAGAAGTCGCACGGTGTGAATACTATGGTTGTGGAACGATATGGGTTTCATTTTTGGCGAAAAAAGTCACGAAGAATCAATGCAATGGGACCTGGCGCATTCAGTTGTTTCGGTACCAATCAAGATTTGACGCGTTTGAGGCCCAAAATGAAATTCACAGATCCTTTTGAAATTCCAACATCATCAGCAAGGTCTCTAATTGTAAATCAACGGTTTGCAAGCACCAAATCATTAATTTTTTGGACGTGAGCTTCGTCGGTTAAGGTTGATGGTCGCCCAGAAAGTTCTTCGTCTTCAACGCGCTCTCTGCCTTCTTTGAATTGTTTATACCATTTCTAAACATTTCTTTCCAATATAGGAATGCTCACCGAATGCCTACTGCAACATTCTATACGTTTCCGCAAACAAAATTTATTGCAACTTCTTTGTTCAATTAATTCAAACATTTCAAAAACCGCCGGTATCAGTTATAGCGTCTCACAAAGCGAAGCTTGCCATTAGTGCTTGACGTCAAATTTCACACATATGTCAATGACAGGGTCAGCAACCAAAAAAATAAAAAAATTTAAATTCCATAAGCCCCGGGAATTTTAAATTGAAAATTGGTCTTTACTTTTGAACACAGTAGCAGAAACATTTTGTATTGTATAAAAAAATATATTACCTTATATAATATGATCAACAAAAAAATTTTTCATAACATAAACTTCAACGCAATTCTTTTTAAACTTCATATGACGTAACAAAACATAAATTTTATTGCATAAACAATAAAACATAATTTTTAATATTTTACAAAAATAAAATAAAATAAATGTTTATAACATAAACAATATAAAACAACAAAAGCATAACTTTTAAACTTTTTATGGCAAAATAAAATTTTAAACAAATAATTTTTAATAGCATAAACATCAAAACAAATGTTTAAAAATAAATTTTAAAGCATAAATAACAAAACATAAATTTTTATACATAAATAAACAAATTTTTAAAACAAAAATTGTATAGCTAATCTAGTTTTCCATATGACATAAATAATAAAAAAATAAATGGTAACATCTACATACAACATAATAATTTTTTAATAATCGAAAGGAATTTTTTTAATAAATATAAATGAAATTCCACTTATCATAGCTATGTTTCGAATTTTTGAGAAGCTCTTTTTCATAAAAATGAAATTTCATATATAACATCAATAATGAGAAGTAGCGAAAATTTGAATAATAATAAATTATTAATAAGGGCTTGTTTATTATTAACATTAATTAATCTAAGAATGACCCAAGAAAAGATTTGCTGCAATTTATTTACCATTCGATATTCATCAAATAAAGCTGTTACAAAACATTGTATAGTACTTTAAAAATATTTAGGATATTATAAATCAAATAATGTTAATTTTTCCAAAATTACATTCCATTGGAAGAAAACATTTGATTATGTTATTAGTGCAGTTATCTCAGCTAAGGAACACCCCACAAAAATGGTGGTCATGAACCGCTTCAAATAAATTGCAACAAACTCTGTATTTATCAGACACAAACGAATAAGCGAAACAGGACATACTCTTACATGATGTCCGTGTGGGATGGACACTTGTGGGTTATCTTCGGTGGAGCAGGGTCGCAGCAAGCACAAACGAGTCTCATTCTTCAACTGGCATTCGGGATTTGCGTTCGATACCCGGGTGGATACTCCCATACCGCAGGTGGTGGAACACGTCGTCCATTCACCGGTGAAGGGTTGGCAGTGTTTCTTTCTGTCTGGAAAAATATATTTAAAAATGAATTCGATAGTTACTTTGAAAGAAGGAAATATACGCAATAAAAAAGCATAATAATCTTGATAGTTACTCTGTCACTTTAAACCATTTTTTCCGCATCGAGACATTCAGCGCTATGCTACTCTATGCAAAGAGATAGCAGACTAACTGCAAGTACTTCCACCATACAAGCGCAAACTGTCGCCGTCTAATCAGATTTCTTAATTGTGGTGATAACGGCTGTCTGCATATTTAAGATAATTTAATCAATTCAAAATTTATAAATTATGGAAAGCATGACCGTAACGCCTCTTGGCGAGATTCTTCTGCTTTTGGAAATATTTTACATTTTCTAAAGCAGAATTAAAAGAGACATACCATTTCACACTGCCTACCATGCCAACAATCTCGGCAGCTCCAAAGTTTCATAAGCCCTAACGTTTCTTTCTCATAGACTTTCAAGCCTGCAACTACTACATATCCACAAACTCCTCCTCTACATGAAGCTCTTGTTTCGTTAGACATCCTCACATCATTACTTCTACTGAAAGAATACTCTGTACCGATGAAGCGTTTTCAAAATTCTCATATGCCTTAAAACAGATGCTTCAAACTAAGAATCAATTGTTAAATTTGGAATATTGAAGATGGCTTTGTTCTCCAGTAGTTCACCTTAAGCTTGTCATTTCATTCAACTTTCATTTTTTTTTACATAATATTATATTTTGATTACTGTCAAGTTAAAATAAAATTCGCTATTTTTCAATCTATCCTATCGGAAATGTGGTCGCTACTAGCCGATGAGAACTGATAATCTGAAAGTCAATCCAGTCCAAAATAGTAGAAAAAAGAAGAAGGTCTTGGAAGAGATTTTGGGCAAGTTAAAGTTTCACGATTTAGTCCAATATATAGAATTACAGATTTATGCCACAACAATGAATCTGCGAATGAAATAGGTGAATGTTAAGCAATGTACCATCTGTGATGGTACATTGTTTGACATTGAATGGAGTAAAAAATTTACCACTAGTGTGAGTTTTTGATTAGACGACAACATATAGGGGGTTATTAAAATAATGGAAACACCATGACTTTAGAATCCGTACCTCTAGAAATGCCTAAAAGTTGGAATGTTTCGGTTACTTTGCTCCAGCTAGACGGGCTCCTACAATTTGGCCTCTGAAAATCTGAAAGGCAGACATATGACGCGTTTGAAATAAATCCAAGATTTACAGAACTTCAATAAAGCTACCACGTACTACTAGAATACATACATTTCTATTTAAAAAATTGGTAGCTATTTTTCTATTTTAATGCGTACGAAGCTCATTCAAAAATGCCACTTTCATTCACAGGTGTTTCCATAATTTTGATAACCCCTGTAAAATTATAAGAAGAGATATAGCTCAGTTCCTCCCTCTCCATTTTTTTCAAGAAAAATAACTATATTGTAAGAACTGCAGAACTCATTTTTAGACAACAAGACATTTTTTTTTTAGTTTTGACACAATGAACATAGAAAAGCTGCACATATGTGTTACTCATTTGATAGATAAATTATTTCTAAAAAAATTGTTTTTGTCTGATCGACTTTCCTAAAAGGTCAGAAGAAGCTATGAATGTTTATTGTCGTTGATTCCAGAAAACTACATAACAACTCGCTCACCTTCGTACAGAGTGGATTCACACAGCCATTCCCTGCAGCAGGAGCCATGCATCTTGACCAGTTGAGGGTGTCGGCACTCGGCGGAGAGGGTCGCACCTTCTCGTGGGGGCAGAGGGAGACACAGCCGTAGGTGCCGTTCTGGCACGTGCACTGGGTCCGGCAGTCCAGCTTGAAAGTGTCTCCGTCTTTGTAATCGGAGTGGCCCACGCGGCACCCTTGACCCCTGCGGACTGCAAACAGAAGAACGGACTTATTAAAAAAGTCAATATATATTTTGCTATATATATTGAATAAGCAAGATTTTCTTTATTTGACATTTTTAAACTGGATTGATGATTTTTTATTTCTATTCAAGATTTTATGTTACAGTACTCTTTCTACCATTTAGTAACTTTTTCCAGTTGTTTACTGCATGCTCACGCACATAAAAGATGGAGTTCACCGCACGAAGATTACAGATGCCCATGCGAATGGTATTACACAAATAAGCAGTCAGAACAGTATTTTTTTTTTACATCTTTAGCATTACCTCAAGTTACTACAACATTCAATTATAAACTTTTGCTTTCATTAAAGTTAAAATTGAATGCTCTAAAATTATTTATTTTTAATTTACAAGTTTTTTAAATCTTTATTTCTACTGATCGTAAGGGAAACAGAAAAAAAATTATGCAGCGCCAAGTGATAAATGCGGTTCCATATTTTTTCTGAAATGTTTACAAACTTTGTACTACATTTCATAGACCTTCGCTGGCGTCACTGAGACATAGGGGTTAGCTATTTTTTCTTTTCCTTTTAATCGGTCGACCCTTTCATTCACTTAAATAGACCAAGAATAGCGAAATAATGGATGACCAAATGAATACTTTTAAAGATAGATACTCGACATACGCCTACCACTTAAGAGAAAACCCAGAAAACTCCCAACCGGCAGCCTGACTATCGACAAGTTCCTTTGCACAGGCTGTCACAACTGCTATCAATTTTTCCCATTTCTTTTCTTAGTAATTTTGGAAAATATTTTTTCTATACATTTATATATATATGTCCTACTTAAAAGTAAATCCCAATCAGTATACCACCGATAGGAGGCTAATGTCTCCAAAGAGACTTTTAGGGGTAACGGCCCATATTGCTTTTACATGTGAAATATATGACTTTTTCACAACAAATAAACCGGCTGTTAGTTTGATACACTTACATACGCAGCCTAAGTCATCGTCTAATCTTCTTGTTTCTGAAATGAGTTAAAGCAAATGGATGTGAAATCGTATCCGAGACTTCCTGTCGGCTAAATGTGCAAGTGACCACTGAGCCACGAGTTCGCTAATATTATTGATAAAGATTCTCACCTCTGCATATTCCACTGCTGGATAGGGCGTCGACATAAACGCACTGCAGCTTTCGGGTGACGTCGCACACTTGCACTGAGTTGCACACGTCCCCTTGCTGCCGCGCGCACACGGGGCAGCACCCGCAACCATCCACCACGAGGGGACGCCGTCCTGGCACTGGGATTCTGTCACTGGACAGTAGCATCTCTCTGGACAGCGCACAGATCTGCTACCAAACACCTATTATAAAATACGGAATTGTTAAAAAATCAAGTAGACACCTGATTGATAAGGTTATTCTTCTTAATATAAAATGCCTGTTCATTAATGATTTGAAGCTTTGTGGTTGGTCTGGAACAAAACGTATACATCAATCAAGATTTTACTTCTGCATATTTTGTTTCCCTTACTCTTTTGCATATAGAAGGAGTGACAGTTCTTAACATCTTCGTAGTTTAGAATCTTCAATTGAAGCTGATATTGTGCATTTTCTTAACTAGAGCTAGCCTTTAGAGAGTTCACAAAAAATGCTTTGATTGGAATGAGGCTGAAAAATATATTAAAATGCATCTGTGCACTTCGGGTGCAGGTAAGTGACAGTAGATATTCGACAACACACTGCTTTCCAATAAAAAAGATGGGACTCATTTGTGTTGAGTAGCAACAAACAAACAACAAATAAATTTTGGCAACAAACATATCAACAAATAAAATTGGTTCAACAAAAAAGAAGAAAAATGAAATAGCATTCATTCAATCAATAACATTATCAAGGCACAAAGATAATTTTTCCAATATTTTATTAATTATTCAATGGTATTGATTTCGGCAAATTAGTGTTCCCATTTCTTTTACACTCTCATTCATCATTCATACAATGACGGGTGCTACTCATTTACACAATGAGTTATACAAAGAGAACGTATTCCCCATTCACAATTAAATATGCAATTTCATACTCATTCAATCCGCCATTGAATGCTTCACTGATGAATCAAGAAGGCAAGCCCATTGTACATGAATCGATTATTAGAAGAGGGTGTGGATAATATATATTACCCCAATACCACCATTGAAAAACATATGTGCGTATTAAGCATATTTTACATTATAAAATATTACGCACGACGGAAATTTATGTTGTCTTTTTGTTACTGTTTTGAATATTATATATCACCAAGTCTTATTAAGGAGATAAATATAATTTAGTAGAGTATGAAGTAATTAATAGCTTCGTTGGTAAGAAAAGAAAAGATAGGCTGGTAATAACTGAAGTGTGAAATGAATTCCTTAATACAATTACGGAAAGGAATGAGTGGATGCCAAAAGAGTAGGAAGGTGTGTGTTATTACAAGTCGGCTGAGAGGATGAAAAGTCTTTTCAGTGTTTTTTTTTTTTTTTTTTTATTACTTGGATAAATTACGAGACCTAAATAAGTTACAGTTAAATAGCAATTTGTTTTCTTTTGTTTAAAACCCTCGAATGCCATTCGAAACCTCGAATGATTCTAGATCTTTAAAATAATTCAAATCTAAATAGGATTGCTGTTTTGAATTATTGTAAAGGAAGTTAAAACATCACAAACAATGGACAGTAGGAATATGTTGAAGCGATTATTATCCTAGTGAAACTGACCATTATCGATCTATTAATGTAAACAAGAAATGATGACGTGCTTACACAATTGATTACAAAATAAGCAAAATTGCCTCATTCACTTCAGTAATAACAAAATTTTCTGTCTACATTTTCATTTAAGAAATTAACCTTCAAACCATTTCATGTTAAGCTATTAGTGACATGATAAAAAATGTTCTGTGCCTCTTTATTTTCATCTAATTTTAATAATGCTTCTCAATTGAAAAAAAATAATTCTGCATTATACAAAGAATGAGATGAGTCAAATTTATAAAATAATTCAGAAATATGACGAATGAATCGGAAACCTCCCCCATTGCTTGTACAGTAAAGAAGTTGTTCATTCTTTATGCAATAATGAGAATATTCACGCAAAAAAATACACTCACATATGCATGAGATGGAAGAAGAAGCCGCTCCTCATTTAAAATTGACAAGGGGGAACTACTAAAATGTCTCACCAGGTAATCCGATATGTAGTCCTAATTAAGCACAAATGAAATCTAGTATGAAACATAAGAAAACTTCTAGTGATCAAATAGGAAATGGAAATGATAAATCCTTTCGCCTGAATGATCTTTCATTAATCATAAGAAAGTGAATCGAAGATTTGAATGCTTCAGAGCTTATGGTGGTGTTCGTACAAAGTTATTTTTAGTTCAAGTTGTGTACGATGTAACAGAAATGTTTTTGAGATATATCGGTGATTAACTTGTTACACTTACAACGCACAGTCTGGCGATTCAAAAGGACATTTCTATCTAAGGCTGTCTCTCTTTTATAGTCAGTTACCTGCATTTCTTTGTCATATTAGAGTAAACCTAAGCATAAGCAGGCAAATTAACTATCGATTTAGAATATCCATCGAGTCTTCTAGTATATGAAAGCAAAAGAGACATTAGACGTTGCAACGACCAGGGCATATAATTGCATCAATAAAACCTTTAAAATCCAAAGTTACTCTATCAATCCGTTGGTTCAAACTCGGTGACATAGATTCAGCTGAAAATCTGTCATTATAATCTTTTATGAACTCGTATAAATGAGAAATCCAACCAAGCTACCAATGTCGATGCTAATTTTATATATATGTAATTTGCCATCGAGTCCCTTTAAAAAATAGTGACTGAAATGAACTTCACCTCAGTATTCAAACCTCAATATTCCTGCATGATAGTTGCATACTTTATCATTGGGACATGATTCAAGCTGGTGTTGATATTTAATTTTAAAACAAATCAACACTTTAAAAAACAAATATTAAATATTAGTACATCAAATAAAATTATTGTTTTTTATTAAAATAAATGATAATTTAATTAAATTTAAAGATTAAGCAAAATATAAGAAATTTAATATTTAATCTTCATACGATATAATGGATATATTTACTAAAATTTACTAGTAATTGTAAATAAACCATAAAATAAAAATAAATCAGTTATAAAAGTTGGATTTGTATTATAAAAATAAATGTTATAAACAAGATATGCATCAAAGTTATGTATTTTCCAAAATTGCAAATAAAATAATTTATTTTGGCATTAAAAGAAGAATAGTGAATAAAAATAAGGAGTAAAACTGTAGCTATATATTGCTGACAACACTGTGAGATAAAAAGGCATTTAACACTTGAAACGTATCATATGCATAATGAATCTCAGAATAGAATTTCTACAGAAAAAATTAAATGAAACAAAATACCAAGAAGATGGATAAAACCCCTACATGATTAATGTCTCTGTTAGTGAAAAAGATAAAAGCTTTTGTTTTGAAGCGGTATTGTGATTTAGACCCCCCTCAGACATTTAAAAGCTTTAATTATTTAAAATTGCAGCAAATCTTGTTTCCTCCTCTTTAAGTGGCATCTAAAAATAAAACATCTCACACCCTTTTCCAGTAAAAAAACAGCAGAAAAAAAAGAATCAATATTTTTTGGGAAATTTAAATAAAAATAACACTATGTCAAAGCATTAAAAAACAATCCCAGAGAATTTTGACACGTGTTGTGAGCGAAATTCTTTAAGGCTTAAAGATGTGTCATGAAAGACAAGAATGTCTTGACTACTTAAGAGGAACAATATCTGATTTTGACAACTTCATTAAGCGACTAGGAGCTCACCGAACTCGAATTCTTAATTTGTTTGGACTTCTCAAAAAAAAAGTGACAGAAAAATTGAAGCTGATGAGGACACTTTAAAATCACAGAAAATTCAACATAAAAGTTTTCACATCACTTGTATTGTATTGGTACTTGTACGGTACGTCACGGACGTGTTTGGGTCTTATTCATTTCTTTGCATAGCATTCAGTTAGTTGAAATAAATCTTCATTTAAATTTATATATATTTAAATTTATATATATATATATATATATATATTGCATGGGGTTGCTCGAAGGCTGTTACAAATTGTCTTTGAAAGCTAATTGGATTTTGAAGATAAATGAAATATCATGAGTGTTTTATTTTATTTCATCGATGTGGATGTTTAAAAAATTTAAAGAATTTGGAATGCAGATCAGAAGGCTGACGGGAGGGAGAAAAATACACATTCACAAACTGCAAAAATTTAAAAACGTCTGCGGATGTTTTAATAATGATATAGTTTAATGTTATGATAATATTATAGTTGAATGTTATAACAATAATATAATTGAATTTTACTCGTATTTGCTTTGTAATGACTAAAAAAGTGGCATAAATTGACCAGATTTTTCTTCTAAAGAAGGATATTTAAAATCGTTACTGAAGATTTTTAATTATGCAAAATAATGCACAAAATGGCCTTTTTTACAGTGTTCCATAGTTTTTGTTATTTTCCACAATAATTGAAATGCTATGGTTTAGCCATGACTGGAGAGCACCTCATCATATACCCTACTCTTCTTAATTGTTTCCTTTTTTTTGTTTTAGTTATTTTCATTGCCTTTTGAGTGATTGTTTTTGTCCCACTTTACTACATTGGACTGTCGTCGACTAATGACCGAGATGTCGGAGATGGGCATAAGATAAAAAAAATAATAATAACTGAAAAAAAATATGTACTTTTAATAAAAACTGGATAGATTCGATATTTTCTTACCAAGAAAAACTTTCAGTAAGACTTTTTGGGAAAGAAAGTAGTCGATTGTTAAACGTTTCTCCCAGTTTTCTGATATTTTTGTGTTTACTATCATCATCTATTCCTTACACGAAATTGGGATGCATTTATTTTTTGTTTTCTTCTTATGTTATGTCAAACAATTGACTGTGTGTGTATTGAGAAATGATTTAGCAATAATAAAATAGTTGAATGTTATAATAATTATAATGTTATAATAACAATATAGTTTAATATTCTAATACTATAATTGTACTTAATAACTAAAAAAAATGGCACAATTTTAATTTTTTTTAAAAAAGATATTAAAATTGTTGCGGAAGACTTTTAGTTTTTAACATTGATTTGACTTTTTGTATTTTTTACTTTGCAAAGACCCTTAATGAGCACACAAAAAAGGGCCTTGCAGTGGTACATAGTTTTTGTTATTTTCCACATGGAAATACTATGGTTTACCCACGACTTGAAGCACCTTATCAATACCTACTCTTTTAATTGTTTCTCTCTTTTTGAGTTATTTTCATTACCTTTTGAGTTAAATTTTTAACTGTCGTTGTCTGTAAAGATAAAAAAAATAATAATAATTGTAAAAAAAAAACCACAAAAACTGATTAGCTTCCGCAATTCCTTACCAAAACAAACCTCCAGTAAGACTTTGTGGGAAAGAAAGTAGTCGATTGTTAAACGTTTTCCCCAGTTTTCTGATCTTTTGTTGTGTACTATCATCATCCCTTCCATACACGAAATTGGGATGCATTTAGTTTTCTTATGTTATGTCAAACAACTGACTGTGTGTGTGTTGAGGCATGAGTTTCGTCCACTTAATGTTTTTCTTTTTCTTTTACTTGCACAATTTTTAAAAAACTACAGTAAAACTTTGTGGAAAAAAGCAACCGATTCCTTTTTTTGTTAAAAGTTTCTCCCAGTTTTCAGATCTTTTGTGGTTGACTATCATCATCCATTCCATACACGAAACTGGGATGTATTTATTTTTTGTTTTCTTATTTCAAACAACTGGCTGTGTGTGTGTTGTGACATAATGTAGTAATAATAGCATAGTTGAATGTTGTAATAATAATGTAGTTGAATGTTATAATAATAATATATATTTGAATGTCACTTTCTTACTTGTTTAATGACTAAAATATGGCATAATTTGACGTATTTTTTCGAAAGGAAGATTTTTAAAATCGTTACGGAAGATTTTTACTTCTGCAAAGTAATGCACAAAAATAACCTTTTTTATAGTGGTCCATAGTTTTTGTTATTTTTCCGCAATAATTGTTAAAAATCCGTACTTTTAACACAAATTGAGTAACTTCGACGATATCTTACCAAAACAAACTTTCAGTAAAACTTTGTAGGAAAAAAATTAATCGATTCCTATTTGTTAAATGTTTCTCCTGGTTTCCTGATATTGCTACAAATTTCATTATATTCCCCAATAATTGGTAAAAATCCTTACTTTTAACAAAAATTAAATAACTTCAACAATTTCTTACGAAAAAAAAAACAACTTCAGTAAAACTTTGTGGGTAAAAAAAAAGTAATCGATTCCTATTTGTAAAACGTTTCTCCCAGTTTTCTGATATTTCGCGGTTGACTATCATCATCTATTCCATACACGAAATTGGGATGTATTTATTTTTTGCTTTCTTATGTCATGTCAAACAACTGAGTATGTGTGTGTTGAGGCATGATTTGGTTTCGTCCATTTAATGTTTTTCTTTTTCTTTTACTTGCACATTTTCGCGCCCTACTCTCTCAGCTTAAGTCATGTCACGACTTGCGGATACTATGGGGAAATTTGACAAGTCTCTATGAAATTATATATTTACATTTCAGTGGCAACAGTGCGTGACCTGCGACTCAGAGGATAAGACGCCGCAGCGATCGTTGACACTTTTAACTGGAAGCTTTCCAAAGAAATAAAAGGAAAATATCTTTTTTTTTTTTTTACGAAAGTACTTTGCAGTTTGGAAAACTGACTTCAAATAAAATTTTCGAAAACATATATACAGAAGTGTTTTTTTATTTCCTTTTTTTTAAATGGTAAAAAATATTCTAAACTCAAACTATTCAAAATTTTACAAATTACATATGTTATATTTACTACTTAAAATAAATATTAAATAATTAATACTAAACATTTTTTTTTCATAAATAAAAAGATTTGTTATAAAATAGAATTTTTCAAGTATTATAGAATTCTACAAGATATATCCAAAACTTATTGCATTTTAAATGCACTAATGATGTTATGGATTTACAATTGCCATAACTTTGACGTAAATCATTGACCACTAAAATAGGAAACGGGTGGGTGATTCAGCAATACCCAGGCTAACATGAGGAATATACAACATAACATAAACAAATTATATACAATATAACATATACACCATATATACAACATAACATAGACAACTATATATATATATATTTTTGTTCTAATGCAGCTGACAAAACTTAGACAGCTTGGTCTTGGATGCCTTAAGGCAAGTGCTGCACAGACTTTACTCACTTTGCATTACCCAGGAGGCGCGTGTAACTTGAAGAAAACCACGGACGCGGAGTAACAATGCCCCCGCAACGCTCTACGATCCTATTAGGACCGGGACCTACTGTTTAAAGTGGATTCCGAACCACTACAAACATCCATGGCACCGCCGGGACTCGAACCCGAAACCAGAGTGCTAGCCAGCGCCATTCAAGCCCCTCGGACCATTATATACAACATAACATATACACCATGTATACAACATAGCATATACAACCATATACAACATAACATATACACTATAACATAGACAACTTATATACAACATAACATATACACCATATATGCAACATAACATATACACCCTATATACAACATGTGGATAGCTTTTGTTATATTGCACCCAATTTGTCAACCACAATTTTGGAAAGAAACTTTCCCATAAGAGAAATTTAAGAAGGAGAAATCTAATCCGTCCTCCTCTTCGAATTCTCCAACTTAAGATTTGTTTTGCCCATCCTTGGTAACTTTCGGTCAGTTTACCTTGCGGGTTTCGAATCAACTGTCATACATTCAGAAAACCTAACGATAAATCAGAGAATAAACCCACTTATTTCCGGTGGTAACGTGTGCATCTAGCGAGTGAGAAGGCTCAGGATCGAATCCGCTTATGAAGATCATTGCTTCCATTGGTTTCAGAAAGGGTAAGAATAGAGGGCGATTATCGAAAAGTGTGGAAAATGTATCGCATTCAACAGTTAGGTTTCTTCATGGGAGTTTTTCACAGTTTTCTTTCATATCTAAATGTGAATCATCTCCTTGTGAAAAGTCTACGAGAATGGAATATTATCCTTTCTTCCTAGGAGGGCTATTCACTGCCTCTTTCTTTTCGGAAAGTTTCACAAAAATTAATTCTAGAAAACTATCATTTATTAATGCTTTCTGAGACAAATAATGATAAAACCTTTTCTGAAAAATAAATACATAATATTTTAAACAAAAAGAAGTAACAGTTGTGAACGATGGAAAGGAAACAAACAGACCTTTAACAGAATTAGACAAAATGCGACGCGTAGTAGATGAAAAGTGTTAGACATGAATTAAATACTCTTTGCAAAGACCATATCAATGTGTCACTGATTAAGATTTTAGTTTTTCTAGCACATAAAAAAAATTACAGGTTGCCGGTAAAATGTCATCTCTTTTTTTAAATGACCCTTTATAACAGTTTTAAAATAAAATAAAGCATTTTTAAATATGAATATAAGTATTGTAATTACAAAAACTGGGGTCTAATGGCTGGCGCTCATTGTTACAGGTTTCGGGTACGAGTCTTAAAAATATCAATGATTATTGCAGTGGTTGGAATTAACTTTAAACCGTAAGACTCGGACTAATAAGACTGTTGGGCATAGGGCTGACAACACTATCTCGTAAAAAAAACATATCTATCTCAAATTTTTCCATAATGGGGCTGTCGGCAATGAAGAATTATAATAGCTGCATAAAAAGTAATAACCAAAATCCAATAACCAATAATAAACTATTTGATTAAACTTTTATTTTCTTTCTAGTTGAGATATCACAGACTAAGGATTTTTGTGATAACAAAGGAAAAATACAATTGATACTCTTTTCATTTATAAACAAAATTAATTGATTATTATTTTCTTAAATAAAAAACAATCAGCATAATTTGTGTTTTTAACTTTTTGTGAAAGCAGACTCTATTTTTTTCAAAATCAATAAAAGATTTTCATTCGTGTAAATTTAAAAAAAAAATAATATTTTAAAAAATACTTTTGCCTTAATTTTAGCAAAAGAAATAGTTTCTTCCGCTGGTTATTCAATGCTTTTCATTTAAATAATTTTTACCTTTTTTAGTCCACGGTTAATTCAAAATTACTGTTTTTCTCTGTAGTAATAAAGGAGAATCCATAGCAACTGTCATCCTTCTATTGTAAATTTAACGATTATTTGTTACATCAAAAATATATTTCACAAAAGCATCAAAAATATATTTCACAAAAGCATCAAAAATATTTTTCAAATCCTCAAATATATATTTCACAAATCCTCACAAAAGTCAAATAAATTACATCCATTTACTATTTTATCGCTGTAATAAATTTTGTTAAAGAACCAGGTAAAACTAATCTATACTAAACCAATCGACGTATAAAGTATTTTGCTATATTGTAATGCTTTGTATTTTGTATAAAATATTTTGCTATATAGTATTTTGTTATTTCCTTTTTTTTTCAGACTACAACCATTTTCAAAATCCAATAATTCTGTTTTTCGGAAAGCGAGTTTCATGACCAAGTTAAAGCATCTTAACTTAAGCGAATGCATATTTCATTTTCCAACAGACATCACCATCTCATTGCTGATGGCACATGTTTATCACCTGTAACTGATGGAGGAAATACTTCCCCTGAAATAAAATTTAAGTTTGTCAATTCTCAAAATGGGAGAACCTATTAAAAAGGCATTCCTCTAAATTGCAGAAGCTAGCGAAAGCAATAACTTTTCAGCAAAGAACGTTGTCATGAATAAAAGAACTTACAACTTCAATATTGAATTATTGTACATATACGAGCAACGTTAAACATATTTATTCTTATTTCATAGTTTCTCTAATGATGAATGAGCAAAAAATATTCATTTTTTGTATACTATCTTTAATATTTTTGTTATTACAAATATTTAGGTACACAGAATACGGCTTGCATATACTATATGTTGTAGATCTTCTTATTGTAAGTCTTGTTTACTTAAAAATATAATTGGTCATCTTTTCTAGATAATTTTAATCTGGATTACTAGATAATTTAATTTTTCTGGTCATCTGGATAATAATCCAGCTTTATTTTTTAATTAAAAAGCAAATATTTAAATATTAGAAATTATTTCAATCAATGTTTCGTATTTTATTGTAAGCTACAAAATTATACTTACCTTTCAGCCACATAGTGGTAGCCCGAATGCAGGATTGCTAACATGTAATTGGTTTTTATTTACGTTATATTTATTGAAATAAGTATGTTACACTTCAAAAGAGAGATAAAAAATCTACAATGAAGTATTACTAAATATATGATTAAATTTCTCGAGCTAGTTTGGATTAAATATAGTTGTAGAGTACTTTTAGACATGAATATCAAGTAAAAAAAAAAAAAAAGATAAATAAAATCCTGCGACTTCTCGCTTTTATATTTGATGAGTACAAAAATCAAACAATAATTAAGTAATCAATAAATTAATGTACTGTTATATATCGGAACTTTATTTTCTGTCTTGTTATATATATATGTGTTTAATGAATCTGTATATCACCTCGAATATAATATATAAGCAGTTTAGCCGTCAGACCTAGCATATTATCATATTAGTATTAGCAGCAGTCAGAATTGCTCAGAGAATTAACAAATTTAGTTAATGTAAATCTTCATGTTAATAATTTTTTAAATCAAACGGATAAAGAAAGTAGAAATAATAGTATTAATAAACAGTAAAACAACATCTAATTGTACTTGAGTCATTTTTTTCCACTCATTTAAACAACGTATCAATTTTGATTGCAAAGTATAAAAATTTAATTAATCGATTAATTGAAAATTAGCGTAATTACTTGAACCTATTATTTTAATTTTTATTTTTTTAAACAATATAAAATTAAAATAATAGACGCAAGTAATAACGCGAATCGGAAGAGAAGTTTCAAAATGAAGCCAAGCATGAAAAGAGCAGTGATATTTTTAACAGTAAACAATTGACTGATTAAATATGGTGATGAAATATTAAGTGGAAATAAAAGTAATGTTTTTATTTAGTTTTAATATAACTAATTAGACTTTTTATAGAATATTTTGATTGCTCATAAAATAAACAAACAATAAATTAAAAAATATAAATATATTTCTAAGTGTAACAGTTTCTAATGAAATGCAGACAAATCTCTTGCTTTGCATAGTGATATATTGCAAAATAGTACTTTTCTTTCTGAATCGGCAAAAAGGCTTGAAACAATTACGATAGTTTTTTCACTTCGCAAGTTTCAGTTCAATCTAAATGAGGTTTACTGCTTCCTTTTTTATGATGATATCCTTTTGTTCAATTTTTAAATACATTTCTCTCTATTAAGAATCATAATTATATAGACATAAAAAATTAAATTTTTTCCCATTTTTCAATTTGATAAATAATGGATTCAAGAATCATGGAATAGATTTTCATCAAAATGTATTTGAAGTTTCAAAGTTGAAATTAATATGAAATATTAATCTATCAAAGTGAACGAAATTAAATTTGGATAAAAAAAATTCTGAATTGATAAAGTGGATATATTTATTCCATGTATGTATTTATTTCAAAAATACCGATGTTTTTATCTTGTGCCTTATTATTTCAGCTTATAGTGCTTTGTATTATTTGCCAAAAACAATTTCTTGTCATTTGTAAGTAAATTTTTTTATTGTAAAAGTTTTTGAGAATGCAAACCAATTAATAACTATGCTAACAAGTCACTGGAAGTTATAGAAGTAAAAATCACAATCCGGATTAATAAAAACCAAAAAAACGTAAAACGAAAAATAGTGTTTGTTTAAAACGATATTCTACTTTACTTTTCAAAAGAAATTTTACGAATTCCCATTTGTTTGCTGTTTTTTCAATGATATAGTACGTATCCTTAGACAATTATCAAATTGAACGATATAATTTTCCCATACAATTTTGCTGCTCATTTGGTTCCAACTCTGGTTTTTTCTCTGGTTTGGTTTGTCGTTCTACAGTAATTTTGTGCACACTTTTGGCTAATTAGACGGGGCATATTGTTTAACGGGGATTCAGAACTACTCCCAAACATCCATGCTACCGACAAGACTCGAATCTGAAGCTCCGGTACCATAGGTCAGAGAGATGGTCAATTGGCCATTAGGCCGCTATATTTTTCTGTCAGTACCACAGTATTGTATAACTGCACTTGTAGAAGTTTTTAATTCTGTAATGAAAATATGTACAAAAAAAAGGAAATTTACAGTAATTAAAAATTGGAATCAAAGCTGATTACAACAGTCTAAAATAAATAAATATATATTAATAAATAAATATTCATTCATAATAATATTCATTACAAATACTCCTTTGTCAAGGGATCTAAAAATACTATCTGTGATGATTCTCAGAATGATATATATATATATATATATATATATATATAATAAAAAAAAAAACTGTACCGCCCAAATAGAGTGCGTGCCTTACTTATAGCTCACCAAAGTACAACGTTAGCATACAGAGGGTCTCATATTCCAATGCCCCTGGTGGCAGGAATTTTCAAGCAGATTCGTTTTTGGTAAAGTGTATAAAACGTCTCACATCGATAGTTATGGAGTTAGAAACTATCGATGTGAAACTCGATAATACTTTATAGGAGTTTTATTATATTATTTATTATATTAATATATTATTTTTTTTTTATCAATTATTATTTTAATATATTATTTTTTTTATCGACTCCTATAATACTTTATAGGAGTTTTCCAGGTCCTCTCTCATGCAACGGACAAAATCCCTGAAAGATCACACAGAAGGCAATATCCAAACAGTCATCGCCTGACAATTTGGTTTTTCTAGCTTAAATGCGAAGAATATATGTGACCTCACGATGTTTTAAAAAACAAAAATATTATCTGTAATCATACATATTCTAACTTTGTCAGTTGCATGATATTCAAAGAGATAAATAGTTATCAGAAATAAAGAGATATGATTGAAGAAACTGACTAGTCACATATTTTTCTGCAATTTGTGAATTTTACATAATTAATTTTATCATCCAAACAATACCCTGACAATATGTCTGAAATAGGAAGGATGGTTTTTTTAGGATCAGTTTCATCATATGCCTATAATATTTAAATATTACTTAATCTAAAAATAAATAACTGTAATTTGAGATCTACAATTAACAACAGTCATAGCAATAAATTGAGATATATATATGGCTAATGTAAGGATGCGTTGAACGCTTTCAACTAAATTGTAAACGAAAATGAAAAAATTTCTATAATTTCCTGTCACATTTTACAAATTTTACAAAAATTTCGATTTCTTTTGATATTTTACTGATAGTTAATATTTTACATTGACTAAGAAGAAAAACGTCATTAAATATGAAGAAACGAATTCAATTTGAGCAAGCTTAGATAATTTCCCATAAATTTATCCTTTGACCAATTGAAACTTTTAAATTGTATCACGAATCTAAAAATAGCCACTCTGACATCTAATGTAAAAAGGAAGTACTTTATGCTATTTTTTTTTTTTTCATTATGAGGATCAAAACAATTACGGCAAACTAAGAAAACATCTTTACCAAACTGTCTCAACGTTAAACGCTTTAAACTATTTATCCGCTGCATTTCCCGATTATAGGGTGGGAAAAAATTCATCTCAGAATTCTTTGTGACAAACTGCGACCCGTGTATCTCGCAGAAGAGGCGTGTCATGTTAACCCATCATAAAACCTCTGGGAGACAAAAGAAAAAAGACCGGTGGCAAAAAATGAGAACAGGAATTGACGGAAAAAAAAAAACTACCAAAAAAGCGAACACAACAAAAGGGGAACAGCATAAGGAAGAAAAAAAAACGATGGGAGACAGAGAAAAAATAAGGGGAACAAAGGCGATGATAGAATTCGGTTAAGGTAATAAAGAAAACGGAGCGAGAAAGCAATCAAGAAAAAGTCCATGGGGCTTTCGATCAATGTCAATAAGGGATCGCTAACTGAGGGTGATATGTCCCGAAAGTGTGTCATTACTCCTTTTGGGAACTTCTAGACGGAAAGAGCAGCAACATTAGTGTCTGTCAGACTGCTGGGCAAAGTGATCATTTCTATCGAGGAGAAAAGTTGATAACGGTATTTTTATCAAAAGGCATCAAGTTGTTTTGGAATTTGACCCGTTTGATAGCTGTTTGAAGGTCAAATGTAACACTTTTTATTATGATTTTTTAACTAATGAAATTTGAGCAAAATAATTTTTCTCACTAAAATCGAAAAAACCCGCATGGTTAGAATTATGAGCAATACGCTTTATAATAAAAATAAATTGAGTACAATTTGAAGAATCTACATTGAACATTAAGCTGCGTCTACACTTTTTGAAAGCTGCCTACAAACACATTCCAATCAGTTTATTTCAATTAGGACTGAAATCACCCAACATTTGCGACACTGTTCACCCAATGTCACGAATGTTCACCAATGTTTCAAGGTCCACTTGGCTTTATATTGGATTTTGATTACATTGATTACACATCAAACAATTTACGATCTTCTGAAACACGACTGGGACTCATTCTTAATGAGGAGAGATAGGATTTATTTCTCGAATTCAAAACTTCAATGTCAGGGCACATACGAACATTGGAGTAGATGTTTCAATTTTGGATGTTGCTTAGAATGTTGTTGTTTCTTAACCCACTGGAAGATGGCAGCTTCTGTTGCAATGGAGCACACGTAAGTAGAATTCTCTCTAGGATCCGTGACGCCCTATAGTCATATGAGACAGAGACCTACTGCTTAAAGTGGATTTGAACCACTACAAACATACATGAAACCACTGGGACTCGAACCCGAAACCCTGTGGCATTAACGCTAGAGTGCTAGTCACTCGGTCATCAGGCCCGAAATTCATTCTTTAGCTACTTGAAATTTTAAATTATTTCAGGAATCTAAAAATAGGCTGACATTTATATAATAAAAGAACTATGTTATTTTCATTATGAGAAACAAAACAATTAAGTAGAAACAAACAGAAAACAAAAGGAGAAGGCATGCTTACTAAACCGTCTCAACATTAAACGTTTTAAACTATTTATTTGCTACATTTGCCAGCTATACACGATGAAAGAAAATATCTCAGAATTAACTGTAACAAACTGGCGACCCGTGTATCTCAGAAGAGGCGTGTCATGTTAACCCATCGTAAAAACCTCTTGGGAGACAAAAAGAAAACAAAAAGGCCGGTGACAAAAAATGAAGAACAGGAACAGGAATCGGAAAAACAGGAAAAAACTACCAAAAAGCGAACAGTATAAGGAAGAAAAAAATGAAGAGAGACAGAGAGAAAAAAAAAAAAAAAAAGGGGGAACAAAAGTGCGATGATAGAACTCGGTTAGGGTAATAAAGAAAACAGAGCGAGAAAGCCATCAAGAAAAGTCCACGGGGCTTTCGATCAATGTCTATAAGAGATCGCTAACTGCGGGTGATATGTCGAAAGTATGTCATTACTCCTTTTGGGATCTTTTAGACGGAGAGCAGCAACGTTAGTGTGTCTGTCAGACTGCTAGACAAAGTGATCATTTCTATCGAGGAGAAAAAGTTGATAACATTATCTTTTATCAAAAGGCATCAAGTTGCTTTGGAATTTGACATACAGGACCTTGTTTGACAGCTGTTTAAAGGTCAAATTCTATCATTTTAAGGGATTTTTTTTCGAATACATTTTGGTCAAAAATTGTTTTCACTGAAAATCGAAAATTATGCATGGTTAGAATTATAAGACATGTTTTTTATAATTAAAAAAAAATCGAGTATAAAGTGAAGGATCCGTATTGTACATTACGATGTAAATCTACACTTTTTTTTTTTTGAAAAGATGTTCACAAAGCACAGTCCAATCAATTTATTTCAATTAGGATGTAAACCACACTACTTGCGATAATGTTCTGGCAGTTCTCAAAATCTATGGCATGATATGGAATGTTGATTGCACATCAAACAATTTACGATCTTCTGAAACACTAGGACTTGTTCTTAAAGACGAAAGATAGCAGGATATATTTTTCCAATTAAAACTGCAACGTCAGGCTCATACGAACATTGGAATGGAGGGAGTTTCATATCTAGATGCTGCTTTAGAATGTTTATTGTTTTTATCCCACTTGGTTTACATCTAGATCAAGCCCTTTTGACCTTTATGGACTCATGGATGTATGGAGGTAAAGGGGCAGCTTCATTTGGTGATGGAGGACCAGTAGAAATCTGAATTTGTTCTTGCTGCTGAAGAAGGAGGGGCAGTGCCTTGGGTGGGAGGAATTTCATGGAAATTACCCTGAATTTGGTTTATTCTAAGGATAAACCCGAAAACACCCATCAGACAGTCTGACTAATGAGGCAAAGATGCTAGCCCCATCACAAATGCCATCGATTCTTCTCGTTTTTGAAACAGTGTCTACAACGAGGCCGCCAGAGGATTGAATCTCAGCTCTAATGTTCGCTAGAGGCGCACGTTGCTACTGAGCAGGCGAAGATTCAGGCGAAAATGCTTATGGTTAGAATAATGAGCAATACGTTTTTATAATAAAAAATAAGTATAAATTGAAGGATCCGTGGAGTACATTTAGCTTTGCTTCTTACACCTTTGGAATCTGCATATAAAATGAACTCCAGTCGGTTTTATTTCAATTAGGACGGAAACCACAGCACTTGCGACAATGTTCACTAAGTTCTCAAGATCAACTTATCTTGATATGGGTTTTTATTGCACATCAAACAATTTATGATCTACTGAATCACGACTGGGACTCGTTCTAAATGAGGAAAGACAAGAGGATATATTTTTCGAAATCAAACTCGAACCAGGGGACATACGAACATTTTAGTGAATGCTTAAAACTACGGAACAACAAAGCGCTCATTCATCTGCTATTGTTTTAAAATAATCTTCGCTTTGATTTAATTTGAAACAAATAAAGTGAATGCCAATGATTATAAGCAATGAATCTCAGAGAATATATTTCAATTATTGGTGGACATCGAGTTCAATGTCTGTGAAACAATACAAATTGCGATGGATTAATTGTTACCATATGTAAGTTATCACGAGAGAACACTTTTCCTTAGGATGTATTCAACAAAGGAATTAAAAAAATAAAATTCCCACAATAAAATTTCACACGTGGTGTTTCAAAAATATACAAATTGAAGACACGTTTATAGTCGGGATAAACTGTTAAGGGAATAAAATAACTGATGTTGATTTCTAAGATGTAGGGTATCTTCACATCAGAGAATAGTTTGTTGTTACTTTCAAATGTTGAATAATTTCACTTGAGAACATACTATACTACAAGTGGCTGTGAAATTTGTTTGAAATTTTGATGCCGTTATTTTCCACAACGCTTAAAGCATATATAACAATACAAATTAATCAAAAAGGACATGATTAAAATTATCCCACAGACTCATATGTGGCAAGATACAGTGCTACTAAGGTAGCGCCAAGTAAGAAACAGTTATATTATGCTTCAAATGGGATGTCAGGGTGTCTTCTGACTGTTCGCACAAATCCTTACTTCCACACTGAACTCAACTGCCTGACCTTCCTGCCTACGGATCTATCTTTTCATCCTTGGCATAAAGATGAGTGTAAGACGGATTTCGAACAGATAGACCTTTGGTAACATGCATTTCCATGTTAGAGAATGTTTATAAGAAATAGCAAAAAAAAGCACAATATGAATAAAGAATATTTGCATAGATGACTTCTACAAATAAGTAAGAAATTTTATATGGAAGGATGGGGAATTGTTACATGGTATTCACGCAATAGCTGGTAATATCTACAGTAAATAGTGGTAAGATGTCAAGATATATATATATATATATATATATATATATATATATATATATATATATATATATATATATATTATCAATGATTACAAAATATCCTTTATGTTATATGATATATTTTTATATCAATATATATAAATATATATATATATATATATATATATAGTTGACTTTTTCATCGTGCAAAATGGTCATGCACGATAAAAAAGCTAACACACAGATATGGTAATGGTAATTCAGTCCTTGTTTTATGATCTCACGTGTTGTGTTCTCTCTCTGTATCTATACATTATATATATATATATACAATAGAGAGAGAGAGAGAAGAGAACGCAACACGTGAACATAAAAACAAGAATAAAAATTAATCTGAAAAAAAAAAAAAATCCAAAAGAAATTGTTCAAGGCTCAAACTATATATGTATTATATATCATGTATACCAAATTTTTTTTTTTACTTGAATTTAGTCATCTAGCAAGCAAAAATAACTTGGTTTACGTATTTCTAAATAAATCTACCTTCATGATTATAGTGTCAATTACTTTTGGTTTTAGAGGATTTCCTGAAACCTTGTTTTACACACTGTTATTTTATTATTTTTTTTTACTTCTTCCTGTGCAATGTTTGCCATTCACTCTCTGATACCTGCATATGATCAAGCGATAGAGGTGTGCTTGATTATCAACTTCATGCATCAGATAAATATTTTTATCATTTTTATGCATCAGAGAGGTATTTTTATCATTTCACCATTGTAATGCATAAAAAATATTTTTTTATTATCTTTTCAGACTCGTAAGGATTATCAGTTACATCGCTGCAGTTTACGCAAACTTCCGTACTAAATTAATTCATTTTAAGTTTTTTCTTCTTTTTCAGTGCTTTTTGAGTAACTGTGTAGCAGATGGAATTTTTTGGTCATCGAATTTTTGAATTTGTTATATTAAGTAATTAAATTTGTTGAATGTCCCTTATCCAATCACTTTTTGATTTGTTCTTTGCTTTGTTACATTTTCTGTGTTAAGTTACAGAGAACACATAAATCTTACGGAAGGGAAAATACTTATATACAATTAAAATAAGTCATTTATAAATCATTGTTTGAAAACGCTGAGTTTTTTTTTATTTCCTTGTAAGAATCTTTGTACAAAACAGACATTAAATTAATTAAGATGTTCCAATAGAAACTAAACAAATATTTATGACCAACTACATGTGTATAAACAGCTACCATGTACAAATCTTGAAAAATATTCATGAGAATATTAAACCTAAATTCATAAGAAAAGATATGCTCAGAGGAGCTGTTTTTTTCCAATGCCGGGAAAACAACAATGCCGCCAAAATCATTGAAATCTGAATGATAGGAAGCACCATGGTGTTCATACAACATTGCAAGTACGTTGTGCAATTACAATTTTCACCAAACTGTATCAAGGGGGAGTCTGATAGCATTGTTTTCTAATGCCGGGCACTTGTGCCAAATTCATTGGCCCCTAGAAACAGGGACGCACCATGGTGTGCATGCAACATTGCAACTATGTGGTGCCATTTCAAGTTTGATCAAAATTACTAAGCGGGAATCTGATAGCACTGTTTTCGAATGTCGAGAATTTTTGCCAAATTCATTGAACACTAGAACGACAATAATAACATTGGCGTGCAACTACATTTTGTCGTTACAATTTTGATGAAACATTACGCGGTTGAAATCTGATCTTATTTGAAAATGGCGGATACTTGTGCCAAAATCATTGAACACTAGAGCGGCATGGATGCACCATGGTGTGCATACAACGAAACCGCGTTGTGCTATTACAATTTTGATCAAACGCTAACAAGAGAAGACTCGGGTAGTGTTCGATCAAATGGATGTCCTCCCGAGGCTAATGAAAGTGTTGTCTTGTTCTGGAAGATCATATTTATCGTTCCTATCTCTTACATAGGCGGCGGTCTGATGATCAATTAGCTAGACCTCTGGCCTTTGGTACCACAGGCTCCAAGGTGAAATACTGGCGGGAGCATGGATGTTTGTGAATGGTTCGGAATCCATCTTAAACTATAGGTCCCGGTCTGTTTAGCCCTCGTGTGCACAAGTTGACCGTAGAGAGGCAAATCAAAACCAAACTTACATAGGCGCAAAATATACATGAGAAGAAATTAACGATTAGCACCATACCAGCTGCAAAATTCCTTTGTTCATTTTGTCCCTTGTTATTTTTATGGTCCTACTTTTCTATGCCACGTACTTATAAAAACAACAAATGATGAAACAAGGGTCATTTATAGTAATTTACCCTCATTGGCCCGTCAAAATACAGAAAACGCTGTAAATTCACACCAAGCAGTCCGACTATCGATGCGAAACAATTTCATACATCAAATCATCAGTGATCACAGTGATCATCACCATCATATCTCCTCGTTTTTTGAAATCAGTAACTACAACGAATGACGCCAATTGATTCATACCTTTACCCTTTTGCATACCAGCTTTATACTTTACCACTGCTGGCAGATGTTGCCTTATTGTAAGTTAACTAATTTTTATTTTATTTCAAGTTATATAATAAAACATATCTTATTCTATACAATTTTTGAAAAAAATTAATAATTAAATCCTAAATCTATAGAGTTTTGGAGCTGTATTAATATCAAAATTCATATAACTTTTTCCAACTTATCTTTATTTCTAAACTGACATACCCTTCTGCAGCAAAAATAGCAACAGAAAAAAAGTATTGTTTCTCGCGAAATGTACTTTCTGAAATAGAAATATAACGCCACGCCCTGTTAGATTGAAACGAGAGAATTCTGCAGCTATTGTCGATATTGTTTTCGAGTTCTTTTTCTTTTTTTTTCTTTTCTTTCGACAGTTGAATACTTTTTTTTTCATTTATTTATTTGGAAGTTATATTATTTGTTAGAAGAAAAAAAGAAGAAGGAAGAAATACAAAAGAAACTATTTTATCTGAAATATAGAAACACTCAAAAAAAGGCTAAATATTAATTAAAAAAATCTTACAATATATCTGTTCTTTTTAAATTTTCGTTTTTATGAAAAATTCGAATTTTTCTTTGATTTCATTTATTTAATTTGATTTAAAATTTTCGATACTTTTATTTCAATATTTAAAATTTATTTTATTTCGATTGTTTTTTTACATATTTTGCTCCAGTTTAATGTTCTTTATACTTAAATGCACGGCTATTAGTATAAAGTAATTTAATGTTCGTATTGAGTTCTTTCCTTTTGAAAATCATTTTTTGTTTTTAATACAAAGATATGACTGATACGAGATAATTCGATATGAGGAAATCCTGTAAAAAATTCTGATGTATGTAAATGGAAATCCTGATGAAACTAAAATGCCACTTAAATATTGATTTTTAAAAATAAAAATATATAGCAATTGACGTAAGCAAAATTAAAACTATAGTTTAGGCAGATTTTGTGTAGACAGCTTAATCCTCCGTATTTTATACAAATTATATAAAGAAACAAATAATAAGGCGGTTACAATTAAATTTGGCAAACTTATGATGGTCAAAAAATTGTTTTTCTAACTCTAAAATTAGTTTTTGGTTAGTCACCTACGGTCATTTTGTGTACACTTTAGGTTAATTAGACCTGACCTACAGTTTAACGTGGATTACGAACTATTCACAAACATCCATGCCACCGCAAGGGTTCGAACCTGAAGCTTGATGTGTACGGATATTACACATGCCAAAGCCACATCACTGTACCTAGAGCTGAGTTGTCCCTTTACAGTTTGGAAATGATGTGGGTGAGAGAGAAATTTGATTGGGCTCTGTGACGCTCTACGATCATATGGAGACAGGACCTACGTCTTAAAGTGAATTCCGAACCACTACAAACATCCATGACACCGCGAGATTCTAACCCGAAACCTGTGGCACTGAGCGCCAGAGCGCTAACCACTCGACCATCAGACCCCAAAATAAGCCTGATGTACCAAAGGCCAGAGTGCTAGCCAATTGGCCATCAAGAAGATATTTTTCTTTTTTTTTTACCTTTATGGTGCGCCAAGACTGCCTGTCTACTGGCAGATTCCGAAACATGAAATGCTTTTCTTTTACGGGTTGGATTATACATCTATATTACATCGGAACCTACACTTTAAATCGGATGCCGAACCTTTACAAACATCCATGGCATCTCCGTGACTCGAACCTGAAACCTACGGCACCGAGCGCTAGTCACTCGCCCATCAGGCCCCTGTAGAATATATTTATTTGAAGTACTTAAATTCATATGAATTATATTATTTGCTTATTATGTGTAACCATATCCCATGCACACTAATTTAGGCCCTAGATATTCAAACATCTAAAAAGAATATTATTTTTTTGGTATTATATATATTGAATTTACAGATATTTTAATGCATTTTTCAGGTTTATTTTTAAATTTATATAATTTTAAGAGACTTTTCATTATCATCATAACACATCATATCCCTTTAAAAGATCCAGCCAGGTTGTTCTCTTCTTGGCCGTGGGCCTCCAGTTTTTGATCTTAATGACATTAAAATCAGAGTCTAAACAGTCAACCTATCCTTTTTTTTTCAGTCTTCCCCTTGGTCGTTGTCCTAAAGGGATTGCATTGAAAACTTTCAAAGCAGCTCAATCACTTTCCATTCTCATGAGATGACTGGCCCATCTCATTCTGTTCAGCTTAATAAATTTTAGAATGTCAATATCTCTAAAAAGTTTGTTTTCAAAATTGTATCTTCTTCGCCAATTTCCATTGTCATCACCAAAAAATAGTTCGTAGAACTTTTCTTTCAAAGATTGCCAACATCTTCTTTAACAGTTTTGTTTGTCGCTCTACGGTCATCTTGTGCACACTTTCGGCTAAACAGACCGAGACCTACAGTTTAAAGTGGATTCCGAACCACTACAGACATCCATGGCACCGCTGGGACTCGAACCCGAAACCTGTGGTACCGAGCGCCACAACGCTAGCCACTCGGCCATTCAGGACCTTTTTTCTAACAGGGGGAAATTTAACAAAGTAACAGAGGTTGTAATAAAATTGTTTCATAAGCTCTATTTTATTAGCATCATTTACAATTATTTGATACCTGGCCGAAAGATACCCATGTATTATTGTTTATTATTATTATTATTATTGTCAGTACACCTTCGGTTTTTAGAATTATGTAATGAAGATTACAAATATTACAATGAATATACATTTATTTTTTAAACAAGATTTTAAGTTCTCCTTATAGCTATTAAGCATAAATTACATACTGAATATTCATTAATTATCGTTCACCAAAATTAAAATATTATTACTAAGTTTAAAATAGTAATCCTCACTATTCATTTTAAATGATTCAAGTAATTCAATTATTAACTTTGCATCTACATTAATTTTTAATTTACAGTTTGTTAATGATTGTTATTTAACAATACGATTTATTGTTATTTCTCCAAATAATATATATGCATGTATATAAAAACAATGTTAATATAGTATTTCATTTAATAATGAAAAGTGTGTTCAAGGTTCTAGTATATTTTATCTTATTTAGATAAATACAGAATTAAAATACGAGAGAGTGAATTAAAACAACATTCAATTCTTAATTAATGCTTTTATGTAGCAAAAATATTATTTAATCAGTTTTCAAATAAATTATAATGAGATAAATTTTCAAATATCTAAGTACATATATTTATTGTTAAAATAATTAATTTAATTAAAAATTCAATTAAATTTTAAACAGACTTCTATTATTGTCCTGAAATTATTTGATATTCTTGTTTACATTTTCTATTGATGAAAAATTTTAATGTGATATTTTTCTGGATAAATACCTTCTTGTATCGAATTGCATTAGAAATCAGGAATTAGATTTTTTTAAAGGTAATCATTATAAACTGTATAAAAAAAGTAATATCCATTTTATTCAACAATAAAGCTCATAATCATAAAAAATGTTTTGATTAAACTCATAATTTGAATTGTTTTGTTTATCTTAGAAAAGTTTACTTCTTTTCAAATAAAACTTATAAATTTTGAATGAATGCATTATTTTGTTTGAAACAATCATTACTTTTCATTTGAGTAATGTATTTAACAACTTTTCTTTTTATATTAGATGCTTAATTATTATATTTGCCTAATTAATATTAGATGCCATTTATCTAATTAGAGTAAGCAAACATAATAATTAATTTTGAAACTGATTTATTTCATTTAATTATATGTGATCATTTTACATATATGTCTATAATACATAGATATCATTTTAAAAGATTCGAGTATATATAAATTAATGTACCTAAAGAATCATTATATATTTGTTAGAATAAACTTGCCTTCTTTTCTAGAAAATATAAATATAAAAATGCTGAAGTTATTTTTTAAATTTTATTTATTTATTTATTTAAAAAATTTTTTTTTAGTTGAATGGCACCACTAAGTTGTATAGTTGATTGTCATCCATTAATAAAACTTTTTTAATGAAAATTAGAACATGTAGTTCTTTCAAATATCAACAACACTTACACATATAATTACGCTGAAAAATTCTATAATTATTGATGTGATACAGAATTTGTTACCATGAATGTAATTTTATAGAATTTTATGTAAACTAATTATAATTTTTGTAGAATCTTAAGCTTATGTTACTACTTATTAGGTATTTTACCTTTTAAACTTTTGAAAATATAAATTTATTTTAAACATGTTAGGTGAAAATTTTTATTCAGATATATGCATTTTAAAAATAAGTTAATATTGGAATTGTCATGAAATAAATAATTATTTTTTAAAGATAAAAGGGTTTATTAATGTTAATAAAATTTATACACAAAAAAAAATTACATTTATTAACCTGGTGAAAAATAGTTGCAGAATTTTGTATACAATTTTTACGACTATTTTTAATCATCACACTATATTTAATGTCGTGTATCAAATAATTAAATAACTGAAGATATATGATCTGTAGTTTTGCCAACTAATAAAATAAAAAAAAAAATATTTACTGATTCAAAACAAAAAAAGAAACAAAATTAAAAGAAAAGTATACTTTAATGGCAAATACAAGTTATATACATTTATGATTCTACTTATAAACTACAAAATCATCTTCGTATCCGTCTACATCTTTGAAAAGTATAAATATTTGTTGCCTTTGAATCTATAAAAACCTTAGTAAGTTTGAATGTGTATCAAAAAAGTAATTTTACTGTGTTAATTTAATAAAATAGAACTTTATTATACTTTAATTTAATAAATGGGTTAATTTATTATAATTTAATTTAATAAAAATGGGTTAATTTATTTATGATTTAATTTAATAAAATGGGTTAAATTATGATTTAATTTAATAAAATGGGTTAATTTATTATGATTTAATTTAATAAAATGGGTTGAAGTTTATTACAATTTAGTTTAATACATGAATTAATTTATTACAATTTAGTTTAATACATGAATTTTTATTACAATTTAGTTTAATAAAATGTGTTAGCTTACTTCAATTTAGTTTAATACAATGGGCTAGTTTACTGCAATTTAGTTTAATAAAATGGGTTAGTTTATTGCAATGATTCTAGAAATACTAGATCCAAAATAATGA
This sequence comes from Caerostris extrusa, assembly GCA_021605095.1. Classification (NCBI taxonomy): domain Eukaryota; kingdom Metazoa; phylum Arthropoda; class Arachnida; order Araneae; family Araneidae; genus Caerostris; species Caerostris extrusa. The sequence goes on from BPLR01018925.1 coordinate 176,666, forward strand.
TAAAATATTTATTATCCGTAGATTAAGTTTGTACTTAAAAAGAGGAAAAATGAAATATTTTCAATAGTGAATTCAATTTGTGTTAATTTTTTCAAACAAAAATTAAATATATAATTTAGCAAATTAATTAGAAATTTTGTTATAGAATTGCAATTATCTGATTGAAGTATTCACATAAAATAAAAAAAAAATAAAAAAAAAAAAAAATTGTAAATTTTTTGAATTAGAAAATCAAATTTTACATAAATATATATTTTAGCAACAATTCCAGATATTAATAATATCCTTAAAAAATTGGACGACAAATTATATCCTTTTAAAATTATCAATGAGACATCTAATATCCATATTTAAATAGAGACTTCATTTCACTAATCTCCTAAATATTCGCATTTGAGAAAATAAAAAATAAAATAAAATAAAAAAAATTGAAATTGAGTAGAAGTGAAGATGTGATATTATATTTAGTAACTTTTTACCTATAGCATAATTTCATAAAAATTCATTCTTATTTTAAAATTGATTAATTCAATACTTCGATAATTCTTTAATAATTGAAATATTTATTAAATAGCAACATTTAGAATGCTGTAATAATGTATATTTATCATTTCTGAAATAAGGGCAATGACACCTAAATTTTATAAAAAGTCAAATATTTTTAATTAAGCTAAATAAATAATGTAGTTTATTTAATTAGATTAACAGTAAAGAGATTTCTGTATATAATTTAGAAAATTGTATATAACTGTATATAATTTATGTATATAATTTCGAATATATACACACATATGTTCAAATCATTAAGCAACACAAACAGTCACAAACAACACTAACCTGAGAAAGAGCAGAATTAGGTAAAGAAAAAAATCTTGAACTCACAGAGCAAATACAGGCAGACCAAAACACGAGAAATAGGGGTAAAAATCCATTTGCAACGTGCTTTTTCCTTTACGCGTCCATAACAAAGCCTCCTAAAAAGTACTTCTTTCACCTACTATGAATGAACTTATCCATGAGATACCAAAATCCCATAGAGAGCATTAGCGGAGCTGAACGTCTAGTCTTAAAAATAGCCAATCTGTTCTCACTTTATACAGTGTTTGTAGGTGGCGCTACAGGCACCCATGATGTGCGTCTGCGCTGAACTGCTAATCATTTACATACCCTACCGAGGTATACCCAAAGAACAAATTCCATGTCGTTTAGATGTTTTTATTCAAAACTTACAGTGACAATAATCCTAGTACATATAACTGGATTCAAATTACCGGGCAAACTAAGATGAAGTTGATGCGATAATTGATAGAGGCAATAAAAGCAAGAATAGAACCCAAAAAAGGAAAAAAAGACTCTCTTGGATTTGTCTTCCTCTGCAAGTGACATACTCATAAGCTCCCAATTTATTTTGGAAATGAGCTGTTACTAATTGAAAATCTTAATTAAAAATGTTGAATTTCTATTTCTACAGAAAATAATATTAGTAGCGATACTGACCGACAGATGGCAGCAGGTGATATGACTACGTCACTTCCGTAAATTCGAAAAATGCACTTTTCCTCCAATCTTCTTTAACGATTTGGAAGGGTATTCTAAAAATTCTCCGAGCCGAAATAAGCTCCTTAAGAGCTCAGTTCACCAGTGAAATCATGCGCTCTCAGAGGAGACTGAGAATGAATTCAGACATTTAATTTGATATATGGATATCATTTGACTCGAGTTTTATGATTCGTAACGTGATTTTAATAAAAATAATAATTAAGGACTTACAGTTAATATCCCTGAGGAGGACTTTTCCCATTTATTATTAAATTAAAAAAAAAAACGAGATTTTAAAATTAAAGATTTAAAAAAAAAAGTGGCTGTCACAAGAAACTTTCAAATTAATTAATTAATGTCGCTATTTTACGGGCAAATACACCAAAGCTTAAAAGTTGATAAAATTTGACCCGTCAAATAATGACATTGCAAACAGTTGACAAAGTTTGCAATGTCATTAGACTCCAAGTTGAGAATATAGTGGTCTACCAGACCTTCCAAGCGCTTTCGATGTCAAGGTTTCTATCATAATTCAGGGGTATGAACAGCATCATTTAGAGGACATTATTTAGTAATTGAACACTCATCGAGATGCTTCAACTAGACAGTAGTCTCGCTTGAGAAAGGGCAAAGATATTCAGATTGTAAAGATATTCAGATATAAAATATAATTCCAAAAAATAAAACCAGTACTCTGCTATCTGAGAGATTGCCTACAAAACTACGTTTTCTCTGCCAATGAAATTACCATCAAATCTAAAATCAGAAACTTCTCCCTCTCCTTCAAACAAAAGTTTTACTTACCCAAAAATCTCAACTGGGATGAAGCAGCAACTTGTTTTGAAATAATTAGAAACTTGGTTCCCTTTAATGAACCAGGGCTATTTAACACTTTTGAAAACTGTTTACCTCAAATGAGTAAGTGCCCAAAAATGTTGAAATAAGCTTATTTTTATTTTTATTTTCAAAAGTTGCATTAATCTTTGGGACCTGATGGGCGAGTGACTGGCGCTCTGGTGCTCAATTCCATAGGTTTCGGGTTGAAGGCCCTGCGGTTCCATGAATGTTTGTAGCCGTTCGGAATCCACTTTAAGCAATAGGTATTGGTCTAATAAGACTGTTGGGCTGACGACCTTATCCGGTAAAAAGAAAACATCTCCTTTATCGAAATCTGCCAGTAGGCAGATGGCTTTGACCCTCCAAGGGATGTTGAGCCAATGAAAAAGAATGTTAATATTTCCTAAAATCAATAATAGGTATAAACTTCTACGCTTTTTTATTGGTTTTGGAACGCTAATTTGCTGCGTCCTAAAATGTTAGCTATTCGAGAACTCGTCTCAGATAAAAATTTTCATGTATTTTTGGCACAGGAAAATTTGATGGATTCTTGTAATTTAACACCCCTAATAGCTAATTATAAAGTCAATTGAAATAATGTACACTGTACCACCCATTGATCTTAAGGTGGCTCGGTTCGCATTCGCTTAAAAAATTCAGAAGATCATAATTTTTTATTTGCAAGTGTTAATAAAAATTGATGCTACCACTGTGGAAATCAAAATTCCATATTCTCCACGAATAAAATTATTAGCATTTGTTTTCAACCAAATCTTGCCAGTAGATTCTCTACTAATAAATAAAATTGATTACTTGGACTAAGAATGAACGTCATTGTTCCTGGAATCTTCAATGACAAACACTTCCAATGAAATCAATCGTAGTAGCTAATCTAATCTAATCACAACATTTGATTGTACGTCGTTTTGACTTTTTCTACCCGTCTCTCACCCGACATCTTAAGCTTGAAACTCCTTCAGCAAATCTTAATCAATTGAAAAGGCTTTCATTTCTTCCACCAAACTAGGCCACTCCCACTTCTAGATCTAAAGCAACAAGTTGATGCCGAGATAGCGCTACAGAAGGGGATGGAACTGTGTTCTCGGCTCTGAAAAATAATAAAAGTCGAAGTTTAAATCTTCGCATTATTTGGAAATATAATTAAGCTAGAAAAGTTTCAGCGCACTAGGGATCAACAATATCAGAAAAATAATTATAAAGTAAAGAATGACAAAAAAATATCAGATAGTTGCAAAAACAATGGAACCACAACATTAAGACGAATTTGAAACAAGATCATTTTGGAGGGTCCTCTGTCCTTAGAAAATCCTATCATAGTTTATCGGCACAAGCGGTCTAATTGCATTGCATTGACTAATTTGTCTAATTCCTAAGAAATTAGACAAATTACTGATTTTCCGAGATATTTGACAAGCATTCTATAATTTCTCAGGACTAAACAAAAGTTATGGTCTTAGTAATCAACTTCAACTTAATCAAAATATAAAGAAGCCAGTTTCTTAATTGCATTAACACCGGTAGTGAGAATTTTTACAAAACCTAATGACATATAAAGATAGAAAACTTCAAGGCTTCATCAAAATACTTAAGCCCAATAAATAACCTCGTCTGGTACTAGTTATTAATCCCATTATTAAAAGCATTTCTTTTAAATTTGTACTTAATTTAACTTACATCATGTATTTTATGATAGAGGAAATTCTATTTTCCAAACTGTTAGAAAACGGCCGTAGTAGTCATTCTAAAACCATGGGGATGATCTCTACTGATTTGACTCTGATGATACTGAGTTTGATTCGACTCTTTCCACAAAGGATTCGTCAATTTCGCTATTAAGTAATCTCAGTAATGTATAGTATTCCATGATTCTTAAAACGCATGAATCTTTCTGCACAGAAGATTCTCGTTCTTGAAGAAGTTAGATCAGGAAAAAAATAAGCACCGTTCACAAACTACTTCGTGTTTCCAAAATGATTAATGAAGGTTTTAATAATCAGCAATTAAGTAATAAAATATTTCTGAACACAGCCAAGGCTTTTGTTAAGATCTGGAATAAGAGCATTAATATATGGCTAATGTGACATAAGATTTTTTTGGTTCAATTAATCAAATTAACTCTCGCGATACAAGTTGAGATTCAATTTACACTTCCAGACTGATTAATAGTAGCGTTCTTGAGGGCTAACCTGTTTGGCTAGTTATTTTTATCCTTTGATTCGCTAATGTAATGAAAATATTAAAGCTATTAATTTTCATTTAGCTATATATGCTGACGACGCCACGATTGTATCAACACGAGCCATCTTTGAAGCACTATAAGGATATGCCTATAAATTACAAAATTGCCGTGCCTACTGTTCACCAGGAAGAAAAACCTGAATTTGTATGGGGGTCTCCTATAGCACCCAGAATTTTGTTTTGAGGAAGAAGGAAGGCTCAACAAAACAAAATGTAACATTTTGAAAAAAAGCTCAATATGTCATACTAAACTAGGAATAATAGGAAATGCTTCTAAAATAAAATTCAAATTTTAATTATTATGTTATTAATAATTTTAGCATTGCACTAATTTGGTTAAAGTACACAAACAAGAGAACGTTAAAACGAAGAAGTACTACAAAAAATAAAATTTTAATTTTATAAAAAGAATTAAGCAAAACAAATTAAAAATAAATTTCAATCTTCTTTTCCATCTTATCAATTACATCGTCATTCATAACTTCAATATTCCGATACATATTTAATATAGCTAAACAATTTAGAAGTTTTTTGCCCTATTGTGCCTCTCAAATAGGTTTTTCACAATGTCGTTGGCAGGTGGCAAATATCTTTATAAGAAATTTTTATTAGAATATGCACTCGCCCTAATGCTTCAATGATGTTTATTATAACTGTTTCAGAAAATTTTTTTTAACCACAGTTTTTAATTCAATATTTAAAATAATAGTTCTGATTCAAATATTTTAAAATTTTAGCAAATCTGTAAATTCATGTAACTTTGTTCTATTAGTAATATTTTTGATTAATAAATATTTCTTTCCAATCGGCCAGAACAATTGATCGAAAAATTATATAAATATTGTTTTTCGAGGAAAAAGACTTCTATTCGAATCAATTGGTATTTACTAGCTTGTAATTTGGGTTTTTTTGAATTCAATTTTTGATTTAGATTGCTAATTGTAATAAGAATTGTTTAAATAAATTTAAGACTGTCTGTGACTAGAATTAATTTGTACAAAAACGTCATCAGTATAGTTTAATACAGATTTTGCAACAATTTTGCATAGAGGAAATACGCATACACGCACAATTTATTTTCTAAATGTAAAGATACTAGAAAATAAACTGTATGGCTTATGCCATGTAATAAAATTTTAGTAGTAATAATTGTTCCAAGACACTATTTCATTTTTGGGTTGTGAACTATGGGACTGAAAGGTTTAGTATTATTTTCACTGATTCATGATCCAGTAGGACATAACTACTGAATTCTTTACTGTTGGATTCTACTGTTTTTTACTGTTGGGTTGTACATAACTTTTACTGTCAATACTTATGAAAATACTTTAGTCAATACTTATATCTTTTATCCCTTATACTCTATGGTTTTTTTAATAACTTTTTATTTTTTGCAGGGTTTACTATTACGAAATTCAAATTATGGGATGACGATATAATTTTGAAAATGATTGCTTGTATTCCATTAAATTTTTCATTCATGAAAGCTGCACCATCGTACACTTGCCCATAAAAATAATAACCTTATTGATCTTATCCTTATACTTATCTTATATACTGATCTTATCTTATATACTGAATTTATTCTTATCTTTTAGTTTTTAAGACTTTTGATCGAAATTTGTCAAAATTTATTCTGTTGTGTTTGAAACTGGTACTAACTGTAAAAGTTCTCTTATATTTTTTTTGTCTATCATTTACATAACGAACTCTTAAAGAAAATTGCTTTGGACAATTAGTATGGAAAAACACTAGGAGAAATTTATGGTTTGCACTATTTTGTCAGTTTATTACAGTAGATGAAGTGGTTTTAAATATTCAATTAATACAAATTACCAATTTTCACTAGCGTATGGAAAATGAATAATTAAAAATGTATCACCATGCGAATTAGAGCATGAATGTTTCCTGCATTTGTTGCCGGTACATTTTCTACTAAAACTTATTTCTACGTGCTCCTACAGCATTATCTTGAGGGCTATAATGAATAATTATTTTAATGATTGGAAACAAGTTTTCATACTATTTTCAGTAATTTGAGAAGTACGAACTACATCAAAAATTTCAGCTATTAACTAAGTTGGTTTCTTTTAGCGTATCAATATTCTTAAATGTTGAAAGAAAATTAATGTGATGCTTAATTTTCTGTTGATTAAAAAAATATTCTAATGTCTGCTTCCTTCCCTCTAATATCCCTCTGCAAAGCAAAATATCAAGTAGTTTGTGAGGCCTCTTTTCCAACTCTTATATAAGTTACGGAAATAGTAAGCAATATTTTACAATATAATACATTTTCAATCCTAGAAGTGACAATTAAATTAAATCTTTGTAACAAAAACAATTGAAAACATCTTTTTTTTTTTTTTATTTGCATTTCAGAACTTTTTCAATTCTTTCAATTTTTAATCTGATATCATAACTTCATTCCTATATTCTGTAATATGCAATCTATAGAAACGGCTTCAGACAAAATATTTATTTATTGCTTTAATAAAATAATTTTTGTGTTGTGTCATTGCTGCTACTGAATTTCTGATTTACAATTACCACCATAAATCTTTAAACAAATTTACTGAACTTTAATGTAGAATTTAGAAACATTTCTCTTTCGATTTTGAGTTAGGGGTAGTCCTCCAAGTGATATACGTTGAAGGGTATGCTACCTACTGGGTATTGCCAGATCTCGAAAACGAGATCCGAGAGCAATTTACTATGTCTCCTTCTGCAACGAGAAGACGAGTTGTTTATTCGTAACCAACGTAATCAAATTGTGGATATAGAGTAAATAATTTTATTTACACTTGAGACTAATAGCGTTAGCTAATTGTAAATGTGAGCAGCATGATTGGTATTAAATTCCCTCCACACAAATCATTGAATCTGTACAAAGGTTGGAATTCACTCTTTGCATCCGATAGGTTATAAGATCGAACCATACCATGCATTTTTTTTTCCTTTGTTGCGTTGTGCACATTTATTTAAATTACTGACTAGTGAATTTAATTAAGTTTTTATTATTACACCTTTTTTTAGTAAAAGAAAATTAAATAAATTAGAAAAGAAATTAAATAAAAATTGTTTTTATATTTTCGCTGCATTATAGTTTTATTTTTTGTGGTATTTTTGCAAATGGTCCCTATTTTGTAAATAATTCTACTTTTAAATAATAATTATTTCTAGTACGATTTCTATTATTTTAAGAAACCATGTAAGAATCGGTTGCTTGGCATCACATTAATTCAATAAGTATTTATGTAGTAAGTCGATTTTTGAATTCAATAAGTGCAAAAAATGATGAGACAAATGATTTTTATTCATCTTTTTTATAATGTTATCATGCTTAAAAATGTTTCACAAATATATGTCAATCAAAGAGGTTTACGCATTTTTTTCACTATCCAATAACATTTTTTTCAAGATATTCTAAGAAAAGAAGATCGTTTTTGATATAAATATCATAGACATAATATTGTGTAGACCCTGCATCTGGACTTGCACGTTATTGACAAAAGATATCGTATTCTAGTCTGTAATAAAACATAAAATGTTGAATAATGTATTTTTCTAATATTTAAAATTTTTTAAACTAAAAAAAAGCTGACTTGTTTCCAAAGTTTAAACTTTTATGGAAATCTGAAAAATATTTCACAAAATAGATATCAGTCATGTTTATAAATAAAATGGACGCATGATGAGGAGTACTTCTGTAGGCCGCCGATTGTGTATTATTTTGTAAAGGAATATATCAAAATACATTGCAGCTCTTATAACAACACATATATCGTACATAATTTTCACTATATTCAGCTGTTTAGGATTTTCTTTCTGTATCCCATATATCCCAGCGATAACTTGAATATATCTGACATGAATCACAAGCATTTGATCGCCTCTTTCTTATACAAATGGCCAACAATATAATGGTAGAATATCTCCGGCAGAAGGGAGGGCAAACGGCTTTCTACACAATATATATTACCACTGTCTAAAGCTCCACTTGACAAGAAATGTACCCAGAAATACCGATTATTATTACAGCCCCCTCTATTTATTTATCATGGTATAGTGCGATAGCTAATGTAAGTGCTATAGTGTAGGTCCTCTGCGTACTTTTGAATTATTGCCCCTGTCGATCTTTTGTGCCTATGAGAAAAATGACAAGCATATTGTGTAAATCTTTTTTTTATACGTAATAAAGTGAAGATGCAAGTAAATGCTATTCAATAAAGACACTTTCATTGAGTTGATTTACGCCGCGAAAAAAAATAAAATATTTTGGACTTTTCTTATTTTTACATTATAATTTAATATACGTAACTTTCATTGTTTATTTATTTTTTTGCTTTTAACTCTGTTGCAATTTTACAATCACACTTATTCAATTTCAATTATGATAACTTATTAATAATTTTAAAAAAAGCTTTTTTAGATTTATGTAATGAAATAATGAAAGATTGCATTTATATAAGAAATAGACTTCATACAACTTTGATTTCACAATTTTTTAATATAGATTGTGGTGATTGTTGTTGCTGAGATATATTCTATGAGGAGTTGGCTTTTCCTTCAAAATTGGCGCGTGTATCCGAAAGGGCATCCATTTTGTTATTCAACTTTATCTTGCAGGATATTCCTTTTCTTTATAGGCTTTTTATATGAGTGTGGAAACTACGGTTAACAGGAGCTTATCTTATACTGAATTTTTATCTGATACAATCCCTTTGTCCATATCATGAAAGCCCAAGGTGTGAGTTCTAATCCCATCAGGGACGTGTGATCTCACAAAAACGATGTTTTGTTCTTTCATATAGTGAAAGAACAAAATATCGTTTCATAAAAATGTGGCGTTACAACCCCTCATGATCTGCGAGTGTGCTGAAATATTCATCACTTGCTTATTTTTATTATCGAAATATATGTATGATGCGAATTTCATGTTTTCGGTGCTAACTTCATCATTTTGTATTTTTGATAGCAACATATATAAATGCAAAAGGTAATAAAAAACAATTTATTATGTAAATAAAAATTTGGAATGAAGTAAGAGTAACAATGAAGAACATTAAGTTATGTTTTAGAAAAAACTTAAAATATTTTTGATTTATATTTAAAATATTTATAACATTAATAAAATTTTTAAAATTATTGTCTTTAATTGTTAATTGATTAAATATCAATATTTTATATGTTTAGTTCAATGACATTTTACATTTTTTAATGCTTTATGATTTACACTCATGTCCATAAATTAAGGATAATGAAGTTCAGGCAAAGAAAGAGACAGAAGCAAAACAAATTTGACTTATTTGTAAAAAGTCTATTTATTAAACAAAAGGTAAAGAGCAAAAAAGATGCTATATGTTTGACATAATTAATAAAAATTGCGATTTTTACTCCCTGGGGCTTTTTTCAATTTCAAAAAAGAACCTATTTCAAAAAACCGTATAACATGGTTAGTATGATGGTTAATATGGAGTATGTCTCCCGGACGATACAATACAAGCCTTACAACGCTTAGGCATGCTGAGTATCAAATTATCAATCTGATTTTGGGAAATATTACACCACACATCAAGCGATGCCCTACGAAGTTCCGGTTGACAGGTGGGAGCGGGTTGACGGGCTGCAATTCGTCGGCCAAGCATATCCCACACATGCTCTATTGATTCAAGTCCGGTGAGTATGCTGGCCAATCCATACGGGTGATATCCTCCAATTGAAGGCATTCGTCTACAATGTTTGCACGGTGAGGACGGGTGTTGTCATTCATAAACAGAAATTCAGCACCCATGACGCCCCTAAACAAACGTACATGTTGTTCCAGAATGACATCCCGATAGATGTGGCCAGTCATCGTTACACTCTGAACAGGCAAGTCAGTTCTGGAACCAAGAATAATTCCTCCCCAAACGAGCCATCTTGCACCACCGTAACGGTGTCGTTCATTGGTGTTCTCTTGGTGGTAACGGGTACCTGGCGCTCTCCATATGAAAGTCAGGCGAGAATCAGACTGCAAACTAAACCTGGACTTGTCGGAAAACGTCACACAAGACCACTGTTGCGGTGTCCACAATGCATGCTCTCTACTCCAGGTTAATCGCAGGCGACAGTGAGTTGCGGTAAGTGGAAACGTCTGACAGGCCTACGAGCATATAGACCAATGTGCCCTAAGCAATGTGCCCTAAGCCTTGAAATTGTCGTATCGGTAGCTGAAGAGAGCTGACGAGACAGGTCTGATGCCGTGCTCCGTCTGTTTCTTTTGGCAGTAACTGCTAAATATCGGTCCTCATTCGGCGTTGTAACTCGGGGGCGACCTGTGCTGTAACATCTACTCACATTACCATCCTCTTGGAATCGTTGCCAATGTCTGGAGATGACACTCTGGCCGATTCCAAGTGCCTCGGATACTTCCAGCTGGGTACGTCCACATTCCAGTCGTCCGATAATTCTACCAATTAAAAAACATCCAAATGCTTCTTTTGTGCCATAACTATGCGGTTATTGCACTGAAAGTCTTTTAAAGCGCTTGTGAACAATTTTACTTTTTGCCACCATTCCTTATATACCCTCTCTTACACTCTCGTCATTGTAACGTACTATCCGCGCCATCTGGTGGTTTCTGGCAATTTGCATATTCTTCTTCAAGATGTGTGTGATAATTCTGCAGGTGAAATTTTTATTTTAGAGTTCAATTTCTGTGTGATTCTGAATTTTCCTTAATTTATGGACATGAGTGTATTTAAACCAATAGAACTATATTAAATTTCTATCTTGTTATTTACAAATATAAACATGTAATTATAGAATTGCATCATACACAAACGTTTTAGTATATAATGTGATATAGTAGATAATATCTCCATCTTAAATATTTATGATCTAATTTTTATTCATAAATAACTCATTGTAGTTGCAGAATTAGTTTCTTTTATAAAATTTATTATTTATTTTCTTTTATTAAATTTATGACAAGTTGAATTTCATGAAATAACAAAATAAAATTTATCTAGAAGGTGGAAAATTATTTATAATCCTAAAATTATTTATAGTAATAAATCTTTTTAAATTCCATTTTCATTTGAATGTTAACAAATTATTTAATCTAATATAACATAAAACATCATTTTAACATAATCAGAAAAAAATTCATGTTACAAAAATACTTTTTATATTTACATTTATGACATGAAATGTTAGTTTAATTAACTAAAAAAATTATAACTTAACGAAGGCCGGAAAATTCTAAAACTAAATCACTGCGGTATTATATTTTTTATTAATCATATATAAGCAAAAATATATACACAGATTAAACTTTCCAAATACTAAATAGCTAATTAGTATCCAAATCCTAAAACAAACTCTGTGCAATTATATATTTAAAGAATCAAAAATATACATATATTAAAAAAAAAATTTTTAGATTATTAAATACTCTTATTCTGAAGCAAACACACAAATACGAGTATTTTCAAAATGTATTTTTAAAATGTCACTAAACGAAATCATTGAAATATTATCGCTTTTTGTTGATTATATATAATCATAATCTATACATAGATTAAAAAGTTTCTAAATTTTTATTAACTAATTGATATTCTAATTCTAAAATATTATATATATGTCAAATATCACATATATATATATCAAAAATATCACATATATATATATATATATATCAAAAATATCATATATATAAACTATAAGAAAATCAATGCTTGTAAAAGTGTGGATCTGAGGCAGAAAAAAAAAGGAAAATTGAAAATAAGACAATTTCAGAAAAGAAGAGGAAGAACAGAATGGGAAAACAAGATTATCACTGCGATGAGGAGAAATCTGAATTTCCGGAAACCAGTCAGAGAAGAGATGGAGAGATGAAAGAGGAGAAAGAAAAAATGCTGGACGCCGGGATTAAAAATATGGAAACGACGTTTCCCGTGACACTTGTGCTTATGAACCAGCCTCAAACTTCCAGAGAAGAATTTCCCCCAGACAGAAACGCTATGAATCGGAAGGCATAAAGCCATTCCTGTCAAATATAAACCAACTATCAATTTCCAGAGAACAGGCTCCATCACAAAATCATTGGATTAAGATATTTCTTGCTATTTTCTGCTGTAAAGTGAAATGATAAGCAGTGAAGTTTTCCCCCAAAACGTAGACTTCCTGTATTAACTTTTCTCACTTAAAAATGACATGCTATTTAACTTATAAATAGTTTACATTATTATATTTTTGCTTCCTCGTACTTTGGTCCGTGGCTTCTGTGATATACAAGCAAGATGCTTCATCTAGGAGAGTAAGGTTTTAGAACAGTAAATAAAAGAACATTTCAATGTAGCTAATTAAATTTATCAATTTGTCATTGTATAATTGCGCAATACATGTAACCAATAATTAACTAACTCTCTGGTACTACAATCCATGTTGGACCATGGCCGTCTGCCTACTGGCTGAATCGAAAACAAGAGATGCTTTACTGCTTTTACGATAGGCCTAGGTTCATATTCAGTGAATTAATCCAACCAGCCCAAACATCTATGCGCTATCGGCTTGATCCGAACCCGAAATCTGTGATATCGAAACGCCAGAATACGCAGCAATACATATGCAAAACATGCTACAATCGACTTTTTTTAAGGAAATAGATTCCACTCAAAGAAAATTATTTTATAGCACTTTCAAGTGATAAATTTCAAAATTGAAATAAATATAAAAACAAATTATTAATTAGCAATTTAAAAGTGCCAAAAGAACCTCAAAATATTTCTCTGAATAACATTCTCAAATAGCAGGGTCTGTGAATGGCCGAGTGGCTAGCGTCAGCGGTGCGACAGGTTTTGACTTTCGGAGTCGGCGGTGCCATGATGTTTGTAGTGGTTCGGAATCCACTAAACCGTAGGTCCCGGCTCTCAATATGATTGTAGAGCGTTGC
>BPLR01018928.1:0-13181 GCA_021605095.1 Caerostris extrusa
CTGCCATTAGGTCCCAAAGATACATATTTAGTGCCTCAAAAACAAATCAGACTGATTTAATATTAAAAATACCAAACAAACCAACTTGCATACATACATTTTTTTTTTTTTCAGTTTTGTTTTTTTTTTATGACAGGAATATTTCTTCAAAAAAAATTAAGGTTTTTAATCTTAACTTTTAAACACACTATAATTTTTAAACTAGAAACTTACGGACATAAAATAAAATTCGCTTAATAAGCTACAAGCTCAAGAATGTCACAGGCTATTTATTAACAGTTCTTGCTAAAGAAAAAACCAAATTTTAAAAAAAGTAAAAATCAAATTAAAAATAGTTTTCAGTAACAAATTCCAGAAGACCACAATGTAAAAAATGGTCTGCAACTGTCTTTGCTATTTGTCATTCCTGGAACATTTCAAAGCTTTCATGCCGACAAGCATGATTTAATATTGCTGGAATGGTAGGGGGAAGGAATCGGGGCCCCCAATCAAAAACTATTTGTGATCACGTGACAGTGTGGAATTCATAGTTTTTCTCTCCCTAAAGAACCCTGATGACTGATTCTCAGTCATTCAGTCAATGTAATGCCATGAACCATGACAACTCATCAGCTATAATGGGGATTCATCATCACTAAATCACTCAACAATGATAAAAAAAAAGAGGTATAATTTGCTTCACAGGTCTGTGAGAAAACACGCAATAAATATATTGCAAATCTGACATTTATCTAATAGTTTTTGTTTTCTGTTAAAATCCAATTCATCGACTGTTGGATATTAAACTGTTGGCTCAGACGTCTCGTTCAGAAAAAAAAAAAAAAAATTATGATATTTAAATTTTAACATGCAACATAACAAGTATTATCTATGAATTCCTCATTTAATTTCTATAATCTGCATCTATAAAAACAAGACAATGCATGATCTTTTTAAAAGGCTTTCGACACGGCATGCAAAGGAACTATATTAATCCACTGATTTTTTTGGCGGTCTGATGGCCAATTGGCTAGCGCACCAGATAAATTTTTTAAACTACTTGATAAATTAATAAATTTGCATCTTAAATGGGTATGATAAATGAAACTTCGTTGGGCATGCGCGTGATAAAATAATAAACTTAGTTGTGAATGTCCGTGATAAATTAATAAACTCCATATTCATTATATGGTGTCCATTTCTGGTGTTTTCAGTATAAACTATAGGGCCACGAAAGCATTTAGACACCGTATTGCTATAGGGATCTGATTGCCAATTGGCTATCGCTCTGGACTTTGGTATCACAGACTTCAGGATCGAATCCTGGCGGTGGGATGGATGTTTGATAGTGGTTCGAATCCACGTTAAACTCTAGATGCCGGTCTAATTAGCCCAAAGCGTGCACAAAATGACAGTAGAGCGACAAACCAAACCACTGATTCTTTATTACTGTTTAAAAATAAAGAATCAAGATTAAATAAAAAATTTTAATAAAATTAAAGGATATTCTCAACAATTGTGCAACGCCGTGTCAAATTCCTGTCTCATAATTTCTTTTGAAGCACATAATAACAATACAATAATCAACAGTCAATATACTTAATACCAAAAACTTAAAGATTATTATTGATTAAAATTCATCATGATTTAAATTCTTCAAAGGCGATTGAAGTTTATAATGAGTTAAAGAATGGATTTTTGTTTTTGTTTTATTACGATTTATTCATTTTATATTGATATGATAGGAATACTAGGTTATTGATAAGAATTCAAAACGAAAAAAAAAAAAAAAAAAATGATGGAAAAACCATAATTAAATCTTCCACATTTGTGGCGGTGGATGGCCAATTGGTAGCGCTCTGGCCGTTGGTACCACATATTTCAGGTTCGAGCTCTGAGGTAGCATGGATGTTTATTAGTGGTTCGGAATCCACATTAAACTCTAGATGCCGGTCTAAATAGCCCAAAGTGTGCACAAAATGGCCGCAGATCTACAAACCAAACCACCTGATTTTTTTATTATTGCTCAAATCTGCTTCGTCAATGCGAAAATAATTTTCACGGATACCAGTTGTACAACGGGTTTTCGATAATTATGTCATAATCAAGTGTCATAATTTGTTTTGAAGCACATAATAATAATAATACAATAACCAACAGTCAATATACTTAATATCAAAAAAAGATTATTGAATAACTGTTGAAAACTCAAAAACTTCAGAGATGATTTTTTTTATAGTGAGAAAAAAAAAATGCCTTAATTTTTTGCCTTATTAGGATTTAATTCATTTTATATTGAAAGGAATTCAAAAAGCAAAAGATGAAGAAAAAAACACAACGTCCACTTTTGTGGCGGTTGAAAGTTAATAGTAATTTATGAGAGAAATGATTTCATACATTCGAGGCATAATTATTCCCCGCATTAATTATTATAACTAAATATATTTAATATAACTAGTGTTATTTCTATCAAATACTGCAGATTTTTGTTACAATCGAAACACTACATTATGCTCATTCCTACTGTACACCGTAAATACCATTATCAGTGCAGGCAAAACCATAGGATTTGTATTTTTCTTGTGGATAAATTATGTAATGAATAATCTATTATCAAATTTTTTTTTTTTTTTTATTAATGATAGTAATTATAATTATAAAAAAAGCTAAATGTTAGTATATATTGCTAATGGCGTCAAGAGGGTAATTTGATCGCTATTGACATGTATATAATTTCGCAAAAGATAAGCCACGAAAAAAAAATTAATATATTCCTCAAGTTTCTAAACATATCAAATACAGAAACACGCTATGATTTCAAGCAAATTCTTATTTAAGTATGCATCTGATTTCAAAGAGTAATTGCAGAACACGACCTCATAAAAGCAATGATTTATCACTCTAGTTTCCACGCATCACAGAGATTTTAAAAAAATCCTCACTGAAATGCATCTAATTTCGCATGTGGTTTGTTTGTCGCTCTACGGTCATTTTGTGCACACTTTAGGCTAATTTGACCAGAACCTACAATTTAACGTGGATTCCGAACCCTTAGTCAACATCCATGCAGTTTCGTCTGCGAGTTTAAAATCTGCGCCAGTCGTGCATTATACCTCCATCTCAAAGTATAATATGTTAACATGCTATGATTTCAAGAAAATTCTTAATTTAAGTAATCATTTTATATCACATGGGTGTTCGTAGAACATGCCTAATGATTTATCATTTCAATTTCCACTCATCACAGGCGATTTTAAGCAAATCCTTACTGAAATACGTCTAATTTCGCATGTGAGTTTGCATCCTGCGTCGAGACAGGCATGGCGCTGTGTCTCTGCGCCAGAGCCATCATCGTGCATTATCCATTCATCTCCACATATAAAATAATTGTTAACAAGTTATGATTTTAATCAAATTCTTATTTAAGTAAGTATATGATCAGGCATAAGTGTCCCTACCTGCATAAAAGTAATGATTTATTTAATTTGAATATTGATTTATCAATTTTTAGCAAATTCTTATTGAAAAGCACCTAATATCGCACGCGAGCTCTGCGCCAGAGCCAACATCGTGCATTATCCATGCATCTCCAAGACTTGTTAACAGGTTACGATTTCAACAGAAAACGGTCATGATTTCAAGCAAATTCCTATTTAAGCAAGTATCTAATTTCGCATGAGAATTTGCACTTTGCATCAAGGCAGACACAACACTTGTTTTTGCGCCAGAGACATCATCGTACATTATCCCTCTATCTCCAAATACTTGTTAATATACTTGTTAAAATACTTGTTACCAGGTTATGATTTCATTCCTATTTAAGTAAAATTAGATTAAATTCCTATTTAAGTAAGCATCTAAATTCATATGTGTGTAGGCGGAACATGTCTTACATAAAAATTATGATTTATCATTCCAGTTTTCACGCATCGCAGAGATTTTAAGGAAATCCTTGCTGAAATACATTCAACTTCGCACGTGAGTTGACACTGCGCCAGAGCCATCATCGTTCATTATCCCTTTCTCTGCAAGTATAAAATACTTGTTAATAGGTTACGATTTTTGCCAAATTTTAATTTAAGTAATCATCTGAATTTCTCATCGGTGTTTGCTGAACATGCCCATATAAAAGTAAAGATATACCACTTCAGTTTCTACGCATCACAGCGTTATCTTAATCATCTCAGCGTAATTTTTAAAGAAAATATTTACTGAAAAATTAGATCTTAAATCTTCATTTAATTTTGCATGTGGATTGGCACTCTGCGCCAAAGCCATCATTGTGCATTATCTATCCATCGCCAAATACTTGTTAACAGGTTATAATTTCAACAGAAAACAGCCTATGATTTCAGGCAAATTATTATTTAATTAATCATCTGATTTCGCATGGGTATACCCAGAACATGCTTACATAAAAGCAATGATTTATCCCTCCAGTTTCCACGCATCACAAGCGAATGTAAGCAAATCCTCACTGAAACACATCTAATTTCGCATGTGAGTTTGCACTCCTGCGCCGAGACGCTTTGTCTCAGCACCAGAGCCATCATCGTGCATTATCCATCCATCTCCCAAGCATAAAATACTTGTTAATGCAAGAGCCGAAGGCACGAAAAAAGGCTTGCAGCACACAGGAAGAAGCCGATGCATGTGGGCCAAAGTGGAAAGACCCCCTCATCATCACGACAGGGACATTTCCTGCTGCTGTCCCGGCAGCATTTGCATAATGCATATGGCTGGTGCTTCCAAAGCACCCTCCATCTTCGCAGCCTATCCTTGGTGCAGGAAACGGCACGAAGATGCCTCTCCATGAATAGAAAATGCGGTACAACCCCCACTAATGCACTCTGCGAGAGCCTCTATCCCCTCCCTACCCCCCTACACATCTCCTTCATCCAATACTCTCTCCCTTTCTCCTTTTTCTCGACCCTCCCCCTTCGCTAAGTGCCTGCGAGTCCTCAGCTGCCATCTGTCGAAGAAAATCTCTTAAAAGTCTTCAGGAAGAAGAAGAAGTGTCTTCTCCACCATAGATGTATGGACGGATATATATAGATAGATAGATGCATGGATATTTTATAAATTTTTAAGATGGTACTAAACGCTCGACGATTTTGTTTTCTTCTCTTAATCTTTTAAGAGGGTTTGTCGTCTGAGGGGGTGGTGGATCATCTTGGGGGAGAGAGGGAAGGAAAAAGAAGATCTCGATGCTGCAGCAACCGGAGAAGGTCGTGGCTGATATGTTAGATTTTGCAGGGAAAGGTTTTCGCTTTTTTTTTTTTTTTTTTTTTTTTTTTTTATGTAACTCAAGTGTTTCGAATTCGATTTCTCGAACGAATATCCAGAGATTTTCCGATGATGTCCCTTTTCCGGTAAAAGGAATTAGATATTTGGTTGTAAAATATTGACTCTTCGAAAAGAACAAGGTGTGTTTAATGCATTAAAAATCGGTATCATAAAGTAACTGAGATTTAAAGGATTGCATATATTTACAAGAATTTTGCTAAATAAAAAATACACATCATTTATTTTTATTTAACTAATACCTTAGAATTGATGAATTTCATAGCTACTATTTACATCATTTTTGCATTAGAGACGTTTTAGTTTGTCTTGTCGCTTCAAGGTCATTTGTGCACGCTTTAAGCCAATTAGACCGGGACCTATAGTTTAACGTGGATTCCAAACCACTAACAAACATCTATACCACCGCCATTATTCGAATTTGAAGCCTGTGATACCAAAGGCCAGAACGCTAGCCAATTGGCCAGCAGGCCTCTTTTTCATTAGTGGATATAGAATTGTAAGGAAAAAAAAAAATTAAAGTCACTGTTTTAAAACTTATGAAAAATTATTTTCCGAACAACTAATATATGTCACAATTCTTTGCAACTACAACGAAAATTCATAAATAGAAACGTTTAAAAAATATATTAATAATAAATAATTATAAAAATAAGATTTAGCAATATATAATTAGTTGACTCTATTTTTAAATTTCGTTTCGTAAAATCATCAATAGCTCCTAAATTTAAAGCACCTTGATGGGCAATTGTCTAGCACTCTAGCCTTTGGTACCAGAGGTTCGAATCCTGGCATGGATGTTTGGTTGTGGTTCGGAATAACAGTTAAACTGTAGGTCCCGGTTTAATTAGCCTAAGGTGTGCACTAAATGATCGTAGAGCGACGAACCAAACCACACCAAAAGAATTTTAATTTTTAAATCGCAGAAAAGTTCGAACATGATTTAACAAATTCTATATATATATATATATATATATATATATATATATATATATATATATATATATATATATATATATATATATATATATATAAAATTATATATATATATATATATATATATATATATAAATTCAAAAGATCTTTTAGGTGTTTTTTATAAACATTGAAGAAAACCATTACAATATTAATTACATATCACGAAACGACTGTAGAGCAACGAACCAAACCTAAATTTAAAAATAATTTGAAAAAAGAAGTTGGGATTTAACTTTACAACCCTTAAGTTAAATTCTTGTAGTTTGGTTTTGTTTGTCTCTCTACGGTCATTTTATGCACACTTTGGGATAATTGTTAATCTGTAGACCGGAACCTACAGATTAACATGGATTCCGAACCACTCACAAACATCCCTGCTACCGCCAGGATTCGAACCTGAAGCCTCTGGTACCAACGGCCAGAGCGCTAGCCAATTGGCCATCAAACCGCTAAATTTTTTGTAATAAAAAATACACCTTAAAATTCATTTTCCATCTATTTTTAAAAAAATAAATCCATTTTCCATTTTAAATGTAGAAAAAGTTGCGATTCCTTTTATAAATTTAACTATTCATATGAAAAAGCAAACATTTCTAAGTAATACGTAAAAACATTTTGAGCTCTTTCTTCAAATTCAAAATTTAATTAATATTAATGTTTTAAAATTCAATTTTAATTGAAGCAAAGCGATTTTATTTTAATAGAAAAATAATCGTGTAACTATTTGGAATTTTAAAATTATTTCAATCAAAAAAATTTTCGAAATGACATTTAAATTTTATATGACAACCAAAAAAGTGTGTAATTAATGTTTGAATAATAATTATAAAACAAATTCTTTTTAAATTAAAATTTCTCTTTTATAAATAATATATATATATTGATAACACTTCTAAAATTGTAATCATATGATAACAATCGCTAAAATTTATTCTTTAAAGATACTTGAATGATTAGAATACTGAATCCTTACCGTCGAATAATTTATACTGTAATATTAATTAAGTAAGCCACTTCAAGCAAATTTTCATCGATTTTTCGTTCATAAGCTCATCTAGTTCATTGAAAAACACAATCATCAGCGACAATGGCAATGGTAGTTATTAAAATTAACTACGGAACGTATTTTTCGAAATCAATCAATGATATCAAGATGACGATATCCTTTCAGAATCATAATAATAAAAAAAAAGTTCTCATTATCGATGAAGAATACGATAACGATACTGTGAATCACTTCTTGTTCACGCATCACGAACTGCGAACAAATCTACGGATCGTCTGCTCTTTCATTGAAACAAATAAATCTCAAACCAGAGACTCACGAAGAATTTTGATGAACCAATCAACGTTCTTTATTTAACAAGCAGACGATTAAAGCTCCAACAGAATGAATTCGATTCTTTAATTTTGTATTCTTTATAAGTTGTGCCGTACTGGAATCATGATTAACTTTTGGAATAAGAATTTATTCCACAGCTGCAATAATAATAATAAAAAAAAAAAGAAAAAGAATAAGAATAAAATAAAATAAATAAATAAAAAGCCTTCTGAGATAATTAAAATTGTAGTTCTGATCAGACGATAAAGGAATGGATTTATTTAGCTTTTTATTTTTGGAGTTCGGGATTAAGAAGAATTTAATTAAAACCTCGAACAGATCGTTCGCAAATAGAATAACCCAATTCAATGCGGATTCGGGAATTTTTTAAATAAAAGTTGACTTATAAGTTTGTGTTCCTTCTGAAATTCTGTATCTACATTCTTCAAAATAAAAGGAATTAAAAAAAATATGTGAGTAACTCGAATTAATTGTGTAATTTCGACTAACAAAACGAAAGAATAGAACGTAATAATTCTATTATTTAACATTTTAATCACTACATGGATTAATTTTTGTTAACGTATTTGTAATATATTTCAGTATCAGCAATTTAATAATAAGTAACTATTTAAATTAAAAAAGAAATATTGGCAATGGATTGTTATTTTAAAAAGCAATATAAAAATTAAATACGAAATACTAATTTATTAAACTAACTTATTTATTTATTAAACTAATGTTTTTTAATATTTAATTTAAAAAAA
Source organism: Caerostris extrusa (assembly GCA_021605095.1). Lineage (NCBI taxonomy): Eukaryota > Metazoa > Arthropoda > Arachnida > Araneae > Araneidae > Caerostris > Caerostris extrusa. The sequence continues at coordinate 8,350 of BPLR01018928.1, forward strand.
TAAAAATATGTGGCAATGGATTGTTAACTTAAAGCAATATAAAATAAAATATGAAATACTAATTTATTTTAAATACTTAATTTTTAAAAAATAAAACTATTGCGTATGAATTGTGAGTATTTATTTAGTTTAAGAAAAATGTAGGTTTTTTTTTTATTATAATTTAAAATTTAAAATTTAAGTAAAATTAACTTTTAAATTAATTTAAAAAGTTAAAAATTAAGTTAATTTAAGTATAATTTGCTTTATTTTTTTAAAAAAAAAAATTTAAGTAAGAAGAATAAATTGTTTTTTATTTTTTTTTTTAAAAATTAAATTAAAAATTTAGTAATTAAATTTATAAATAGATATATTAATATTTTTTCATTGATGTTCAGAATTCTATTATTCTAGCAAAGCAATAAATTTGTTAGACACATTATGTTTTTTATTTAGTTTCAAAATATTTTTGACGATATATTTCATTAAATTTGTAACAAAAAGTTATACATAGATTAAAATTTTTTTTTTTTTTTTAAAGTGCATTTTTAATCTCTGAATTATTTTGATATTTTTACTCACATTTACTTAGCAAAACGTCCAAATTCTTTAATATTTTGTACAATAAATCTAATTGATTAATTGAAAGATATGACCGTTAAATACTGATGTGATTGGTTTGGTTTGTCTTCCTACAGTCATTTTTTGCACACTTCAGGCTAATTAAACCGGGACACACAGTTTACTGTGGATTCCGAACCACTAATAAACATCCATGCCATCTCCAGGATTCGAATCGGAAGCCCTTAATACCAAAAGGCCAGAAAGCTAGCCAATTAGACATTGCCTTCTAGAATGACATTTAAGAAGACATTATAGACAGAGAAGAATGAATAGAATGGCATTTAATAGACATTATCTACAGCTGCTCTCTGTGGCCTTGGCCCACCTTGGGGGCTGTTGGGCCATTGAATATTTGGTTTGGTTTGTCGCTCTACTGCCAATTTGGGCACACTTTATGCTAATTAGATCGCGACCTACTGTTTAACGTAGATTCCGAACCACTTACAAACATCCATGCTTCCGCTTAGACTCGAACCTGAAGCCCGCGATACGAAAGGGCAGAGCGCTAGTAATTAGACATAGAATTGTAAGGAAAAAATTAAAGTCACTGCTTTAAAAACCTTAAAAATCCTTTACCGAACAACTAATATACTCTAACTCTTTTGCAACTACAAAAAGTATTCATGAATCGCTAGCCAATTGGCCCTCAGGCTACGAATATTGGTGTGAGAAATTGTGGCAAATTATAAAATTTGATTGGTTGCTTTACATTTTCATGACGTTCTCACATGAAAATTACATCAAACGGTAAATATGGAACACACAGCTTGAAAAGTTACGTTCTCAAACAAAAAAGAGAAAGATTTTCTCATGTTTTTATCGAAAGAAAAAAAAATTTTTTTCTTTTGAGGAGTACTTCAGACCATTTCTAATTAGGCAGGGAATTATTGTTTAACGTGCACTCCAAAACCACTAACAAACATCATGCTACCGCTAAGTCTCGAACTTGAAGCCAGTGATACCAAAGCCCAGAGCTCTAACCAATTGGCCCTCATACCACTAATACTGGTGTGAGAAATTGTGGCAAACGATAAAATCTGATTGGTTACTTTAAATGTCATGACGTTCTCACATGAGAAATTACATCAAACGATAAATATGGAACACACAGCTTGGAAAAGTTACGCTCTCAAACAAAAAAGAAAGATTTTCTCATGTTTTTTATCGAAAAGAAAAAACAATTTTTTCTTTTGCGGAACTAATATTAAAAACGTTCATCTTATCTCAGCATATCCCGATAAAACTATATCCGGAACTCTGCCACATCCCTTCCCGTCTACCAATCACATCCACAAGTCTGAACATGCCCGACCTATCTCCGTTCCACCCCGTCCCTAAAAACCACACCGATTTGAAACAAATGGTCTTGACTTCCATAATAAAAAAAAAAAAAAAAAAAAAAAAAAAAAAAAGAATCCCTCTCCATTCTAAACCCCATATAACACCCAATCACCACCCTGATTTTTATCAGGGCTGGATTTCGCGGGAGCAGGGGGAGGGGAAATCACCCAATAATGAGCTTCTCTCCTTCTCAGTCCCCGACCTCCTTGATCGAATCAGAAACGGCAGACGATATTTGAGGCCCGATGTCAGCTTGGACGTCTTCCAGAGCGACTACAAAGGGGACATCTTAGGGTCTTCGGATGTAGTATGAAGATTCTAATAAATAATAATGTGGGCACCATGCCACGCCGAAAAAGCTGCCAACTGGGCGACGCGATTTCATTGTCTTCATCTCTCCAACAAGAATGACTTCCCGTTCTAAGAATGGCTGGTAGTACTATGATTGCGCTTACTATAGGACGCGTAGTAGTACAATCGGTTGTAAATGCCCATTCTAGGGTGATCAAGGTCGAATTAAGTGGCTTCATAGAAGGATTGAGGTTTGAAATGCGCCAATGGGTGCAACGCTTTGAAACGGTTCCATTTCATTTGGCGTTCTTATTGGCCATTGTTGCTTTCGACTCAGTTTCTATTGCGTTATATATATAGTTAAGACATCAGTATTAAAACATTAATATATTCAGTGAATTTTTCTTTTAATTCACTGGTCTAGAACACTATGCTGGCAATGTCAACCGAGGTTTAAGGTCGTGATTCGAGCTTTCTGTTATAGACACGCCCAATGTCAAACTTTATAAAGGAAGATGTCCGGAATGATTGAAAACATCTTATATCTTTTTTGTTTTTAAATTTTTGGAGCAATATTTTAAATATTAAGTAAAAATATTTTAAATATTTTTTTTTTTTTTATCTCTTTTTTTTTTTTTTCCTTCTTTTTTTCTTTCTTCCCCCACCCCCTTTTTTTTTTTTTTTTTTTTTTCATATAAATTTGCCATTTTGATTGAGTGAAAAATAGGCTATAAATAAATTAAATTGTAGTATAACAAAAGTATTTTTAACTAATTTGTCAGTTATAATAAAATGACCATGAAGAAACAGACAAACACACTATAAACCAATAGATATATTTAAGCCACGTGTGAATTCGAATATTTTTGCGCTATTTAAAGGACAAATATTTATTAATAAAAAATAATCTAATATACATAATCTTAAATATAACCTTAAATCTAATATAAATTCTATTTGAATTTTTTTATGTAAAATAGCATTTGAAAATGATAAAAATAAATTAAAATTCATATGGTAAATATATTTAAAAATTTTGACAAATGTATTTCAAGCTTTTTCGCAAGTATATATTTACTAAGCTTTTCAGACTCATTAATTAAAAAAAGATATGTATTAGAAATACCATTTACAATTTCTTAAATATCTAAAAATATTTATCTGCTTTTAGTACCATATGTTTTAATTTTAATATAAAAATTTTAAGAAGGTGTTTAAATAAGACTAGTGAGAATTTTTTATAAAAAACATTAATTAAGAATAATTAATAAGACTACTTAGAATTTTATTATTTATTTATTTATTCCATTATTTTAAATACTCCAATATTTTGCTATTTCGCGTTATTTCCTTTTTCTTTCAAATATATTACAAATAAAAAGAATACGTAATATGGAAATTATTTAAAACATTATATACTTTAGCTAAAAATAACGTCAATTTCTTAAAACACGAGACGATTTTTAAACTATATCTAAATAAAATTGTAAAACTAACTTTAAAAATTCCGAATAAAATTCTGGGTTTTTTCATTTAAATCTATTTAATATTCTAAAAATATAAGTAAAATAAATTAATGAAAAAATTAATTAAGAATGTCAACATTTATTTCAACCCATTGTTCAAAAAATAATTAAATAAATAAAACTCACAAATGAATAAATAAAATCACTAATATTAATAAATGAATAAACAAAACCAATAATGCTAATAAATGAATAAACAAAATTCGCAAATAAATAAATAAAAATCACTCATAAATGAATAAATAAAACCACTAATACTAATTAATGAATAAACAAAACTCGCAAATGAATAAATAAAAATCACCAATACTAATGAATGAATAAAAAAAACTCGCAAATGAATAAATAAAACCACCAATACTAATGAATGAATAAACAAAACTCGCAAATGAATAAATAAAAACCACCAATACTAATAAACGGATAAATGAAACCACTAATACTAATAAATGAATTAAAAACCACTAATACAGTACTTCATTACAACTGGTATCTCTCGATGAAATATACTATAGTAAAAGTGTAAAGTTACATTTCAAAGCAACAGTTAAAGGCTATTTTCATATAAAAAGAGATAACAAATTGAGAGCAACACATAAAACTCATTTAAAAGAGCTAAAACGGCAACGTCTTTATACGACTGAAACCGTATTTGTGATCACATTTTCACTACAAAGCTACAATTCAATGATACTTATATATATATATATATATATATAAAAGATAACAGATTGAAAGACAAGGAATGATAAACCTTATAAATAATGATTAAATAAGTTATGTTCGGAAATCTTAACCATTGTACATCAGTTGTTGAAAAGTATCTGCTATCAATGTCACTATTCTGTGCCTTTTTTCAAGAATAGTCATCGAGGTAAGATGGTCGTAGAAGTTTGCCACGGACCCTTTCTTGTCCTTTTGTTAAACACCCCTGGGAACCCCTGTAGGATATAATAAATCACCACAAGGTAGCTTTGGTAATGACATGACCTTGACCCATTCCAGGAAAAGAAACTTCAGGGACAAGACATACCTTTTAGACCAAACGGGCCGCCTACTAGGCAGTTAACG
>BPLR01018929.1:0-36522 GCA_021605095.1 Caerostris extrusa
CTGTCCCACCAAAAATTATCGATTAGGATTTAAACAATCACGTGTTAAAGACGGAAGTGGAAACAAAATGTCAGATAATCGAGAAACTGTTTGAAATGAATGAACTGAAATTTTCGCCAGACCTAATAGCAGAAGATGTGCATATCCGACATTGTATGCTTTTTGAGTTTTACAAGGGTTGTAATGCAACAACTGCTGTTTGCGATGTTTATTCCAAGTGTATTTATTTATTTTTATACGTACGGAAATGCCAATGTTGCAAAGTATTTTGCTGTTTTTCTTGTTTTCCGGTAATCCGGTAATTTTGGTCTTTCTAACTAAGATGACCGAGCGCAACAAACTTAGACAATCATTTTTTATTGTTGTTCTTTGTTTTTCCGGAAACGGTAATTTTTGAAATGTCAACAACAATTGGAAACATGTTTGAAATGAATGAACTGAAATGTTAGCCAGCCAAATAGCAGAAGAGGTGCATATCCGGCATTATATTCTTTTTGGATGGATTATGGTTTTTTTTTTATATGCCCGGCATTAATGTTTGCGATTTTTATGCAAGTGCATTACACATTCGTAAAATACCAAAGGCAGTTTTTAACTTCAAATCGGGTAATTTTGTTCTTTCCAACTCTATCGATCAGGAGAACCACCAAATTTAAACAATCACGTTTAAAAACGGAAGTGGTGACATAATGTTAGTCAATTGAGAAACTGTTTGAAACAAAGGAACTGAAAATTTTGGCCAGCCAAATAGCAGAAGAGGTGCACATCTGGCATTACATTCTTTTTCGGATGGATGATACTTTTTTTCTTATTATATATCCGGCATTATATGTTTCACAAGGATGGTAACGCAACAATTGCTGCAAATTTTGTGATGTCTAAGTGCATCACACGTTCATAAATGCCAAAGGCGGTTTTGAATAACGCTTCTGAGGTGGGTAATTTGATCTTTTCCAACTCTATCGATCAAAAGGATCAACAAATTTAAACAATTGCGTGTTAAGTGTGATGTTAGACTATTGAGGAATTGTTGAAACTCTTAACCAACCTTGTTGATCCATCCAAGAACATTTTTGCAGATTGGTGTAGAGCAGATGTTTGGGTAACGCATAATACTTCCGAGAAAACAAGGCTAAGCCATCCACCACTTAGAACTTATTGCTACAACTGCACAACACAAAAAATTTTTTTAATCGCTTGATCACTGGAGATAACAAATAGATCCTCTATGATAATCGAAAACGCCAAAAAGGCAGTGGCTCTCTCCGAGTGAATGACAATGAAAAAGACGAAAGGCACTTTTCGCGGCACTAGGTAAAAGGTACTAAATGCACTTTGTCGTTTGTTTTGATCGTTCATTTTGAAGTGCTGAAACTTGACAAATTGTTGAACGTAGACTCGCTATGAAATAATTGATTTCGAGTAATCCAATAATCTTTAGGCTTGATGGCTGGCGCTCGGTGCCATAGGTTTTAGATTTGAGTCCCGGCGGTTGCGTGGTTGTTTGTAGTGGCTCGAAATCCACTTTAAACTGTAGGTCCCGATCTAATAGAACTGTAGAGAGACATATGGCTGACTACTCTACCTTTGTAAAAGAAATCACCTCCCTTTCTCCAAATCTGATGGTAGGCAGGCCCTGGACGGCCTTGTCTTGGCACAATGGAGACGAAAGAAATCAATATTTAATTGTAAATCACCAGCGATTGACAAAAAAGCCCTTATTCTGTAACATGATAATGCAAGACGGCACTGAGCAATCTGGAAAATGAATGAATAGCTTTCTCGGAATAAGATGTACTGCCTCAACCATCCACGACATTTTCACCATCAGATATTCACCATAGCTGCAACGCTTTCTGTGTGAAAAAATTTTGTAAATTTGAGGAGATCCACAATACCATCTCCAGATATTTCTTGCTCAAAAACAATTTTTTTTATCGATCTGGCATTTAAAATTTGCACATTAAATGGTAAAATATTGCTTTTGATAAGAGAGTGATTACATAATTAATAAGAAATTTATTTGTTTGAATTTAATGTAACTAAAACCAATATTATTTTCAGTCCGCCTAACATTTTTTTTTTTTTTTATGACATATCCATACTTGTATGCATGTGATAATTTTTGAAAAATATAAAAGTTTTTATTAAACAGTTTATTAAAAGATTTTTATTAACTTGAAAAAATTTAAAGTTTTTAAATTCCCTTTTAAGCATCTGTTGAACATTGAATTCTAAACGATGTGTGCAGTTGTTCGAAATATTGCTCTATGTCTTTCGAATCAAATTGTCATTGAATTAGATACTCCTGCAATTAGGTTAAGTTTATTTAACAGAAATGCTTTAATATTGACACACACATTGCTTATTAAAAGGCATTTAACTGAACACATCTAAGTTTTTCAGAAGTTAGCTTATCTATTTACTTCTTCATTGGCGCATCAGCCCTATGGTGGCCAAGGCCTGCCTACTGGCAGATTTCGAGGTAAGGGATGCTTTCTATTTTTATAGAGTAGTGCTTTCTGTCCAATGTCCTACAGTCAAAGTGGATTCGAACTACAAACATCAATGGCACTTCCAGAACTCGAGCCCCTAAACCTCTGCCACTGAACACCGGTCTTCCGGCCATCTGGCTCTATCTACGATCGACTGATATTAATTATCTATGGTGATGCTTTAATATATCTGGTAGGAAATATTCAAACAAAAATGAACGAAGAGTGAGAAAAATTTAGTTCCATGTTTAAAACCATTATTAATAGTAATAACGTCCGTTGCTTTTTTTCTCCCTAGCGCGCAAGCTTAGGAAACATTATTACTACGCCCAAAAAATACGTTATCAGATTCTTTTAGGCAGATTGTTTCAAATAGTCATTTCCTGTAGATCCACACCACTTCAATTCTTGCAGTGACCCAATTTGATGTAAACAAATCATCATCATTTTATTTTCACTTCAGGTGAAAGATGTTTTCATTCATCATTCATGTCTTGCGCTGGCAATTATCTAAAAGCTGAAACCTTCTGAACAGGTGCTCAGCTCTAAATCCTACAAGTGAACCAAACCAATGTCTATTCAATTTGTATGTACACGTTTTGCAATATAGCTGACACTAGAGACAAATGAATTTTTGAAACCTGGTAAAGAGAAATTTTAAGGTCAAGAAGTTTAATAGGCTTTCGGTAATGGGGATTTTTAATGGCCTTACACTTAAAAACAAAGAGGAATGTGGACGTGACTCTAAAATTGATATTAAAACAATTCTGATAACTGTTATTGAAAACTGGTATCGGTTATTAAAAGGCAGATGTACTTATACGCATCTATTACTTTCGTGAACATCAGTCATTTATCACTCTTGCTAATACATCAATAAATCTTCAGGGAAACATTGAAGCAAAAATTAGGCTTTGGAGTGAATAAATGTGGCTGTACACTTAAATCACACCTTTCAGTAATAATCCGAAACATCACCATCTCCGAACTTATCAATGACAGAACCTCGAAACTAAAACTTCCTACAGAACCATGCCACTCAATTCGAGCAAGGGATCCCGATATCTTTTTGTATAAGAACCACCATCAGCTGCAATAAAAAAGAACTTTTTACTTGGTGTTGAGAAATTTTAAAGTGGTCAAGAAGTTTAATGGGCTTTGAGGTAATGAGGATTTTTTAAAGGGCTTTACCATTCGAAAAAAACAAAGATTAAAATTAGACACGACGCTAAAACAAATTAAATTAATATTAAAGGTAAACCCTCTCAAATGTCTCTGAACGTTTCCATATTATAGCGACACTAGAACCAATCAACTACCAAACCTGTTGAGGAAATGTTAAAGGGGTCAAGAAGTTTAATGTCCTTTACGCTTAAAAACGAAGATGAAAATGAACGTGACGCTAAAATTCATATTAAAACTATTCTGGTAACTGCTATTGAAAAATAGCATCTGTTGATAAAAGGATATGTAGTACTTATACGCATCTATTACTTTCGTGTACATCAGGCATTTATCACTTTTGCTAATGCGTTAATAAATCTTTCAGGGAACGTTGAAGAGAAAATAAGGCTTAAGAGCGAAGAAATGCGGCTCTACACTTAAGACCACACCTTTCAGTAATAACAAAAAGCATCACCATCTCCGAACCTTTCAATGACAAACCTCACACATTGACACTTCCTGCAGAACCATGTCACTCAATTCGAGCAAGGGATAGCCACTTTATGTGAACGAACCACTATCAGCTGCACAAAAAAATACCGTTTACGTTAGGGGGAAAAATCTTTACATTCGCTATTCTTCTTACAATTATAAAGTCTCATACTGGCAATTATCTAAAGCTGAATCCTTTTGAACGAAAGGATTTCAGTTCGAAATTCTGCAAGTTAACCAAACGGAAAATTCCAATATCTATTCGGAGTATGGACACATTATGCAAATCGGAAAGTTACTTCATTAGGTTTTAGTGATTTGTTTGGTTTGGTTTGCCACTCTTCGCTCATTTTGTGCTAACATTAGGCTAATTAGACCAAGACCTGCAATTTAACATGGATTCGAAGCACTCACAAACATTCATGGCCTCGCCAGGAACCTAACCTGAAGCCTGTAGTACCAAAAGGCCAGAACGCTTGCCAATTGCCCATCAGGCCACTAGGTTTTAGAGAGGCAAACCTTCTTAAATGTCTCTGAAGGTTTCCAAATGATAGAGTCACTAGAGACCAATCAACTACCAAACCTGTTGCGAAAATTTTAAAGTGGTCAAGAAGTATTTAATGGGCTTTACGCTTAAAAACAAAGATGACAGTGAAAGGACGCTAAAATTGATATCAAAACTGCTCTGGTAACTGCTATTGAAAACTGGCATCTGCTATTAAAGGCAGATGTAGTACTTATACGCATCGATTATTTTCGTGAGCATCAGGCATTTATCACTCTTGCTAATTCATCAATAAGTCTTCAGGGGAAACGTTGAAGCGTAAATAGTGAAAAAAATGCGGCTCTACACTTAAGACCACACCTTTCAGCAATAACCTGGAGCACCACCATCTCCGAACTTTTCAATGACAGAATTTCACACACTGACACTTCCTGCAGAACCATGCCACTCAATTCGAGCAAGGGATCCCGACTTTATGTAAGCGAACCACCATCAGCTGCAATCAAAATACTTTTTATTTGGTGCCGAAATTTTTAAAGTGGTCAAAAATTTAATGGGCTTTGAGGTAATGGGGATTTTTAATGGTCTTTACATTTAAAGACAAAGATGAAAGTAGACACGACGCTAAAATTGATATTAAAATTGATTAAATTGATATTAAGAGACACACCATCTCAAATATCTCTGGACGCTTTCAAATTATAGCGACACTAAAAAACAAACAGCTACCAAACCTGGTGCAGAAATTTTAAAGTGGTCAAGAAATGTAATGATGTTTTCGGACCAAGCTTAAAAAAAAAGAGCATAGTTGGACACGATGCTAAAATTGATATTAAAACTGTTCTGTTAAGTGTTATTGAAAACTGGCATCTGTTATTAAAAGGCAGATGTGGTACTTATACGCATCTATTACTTTCGAGAACATCGGGCATTTATCACTCTTGCTAATGCGTTAATAAATCTTGAGGGAAAAGTTGAAGCAGAAATTAGGCTTAAGAGCGAAGAAATGCGGCTTAACTTAAGACCACACCTTTCAGCAATAACCCAGAGCATCACCATCTCCGAACTTATCAATGACAGAACCTCATAAATTGACACTTCCTGCAGAACCATGCCACTCAATTCGAGCAAGGGATCCCGTCTTTTTGTATAAGAACCACCATCAGCTGCAATAAAAATATCTTTTACTTGGTGCTGAAAATTTAAGTGGTCAAAAAGTTTAATGGGATTTCGGTAATGGGGTTTTATTATGGGCTTTTATGCTTAAAAACAAAGATGAAAGTTTACACGACGCTAAAATTGATATTGAAATTGATATTAAAAAAGCAAACCCTCTCAAATGTCTCTGAAGTTTTCCAAATTACAGCGACACTAGAGACCAAAGAGTTACCAAACCTAGTGCAGAATTTTAAAGCGGTCAAGAAGTGTAACGGGTTTTCCGGACCAAGCTTAAAAACAAAAGGAAAGTTGGAGATGAATCTAAAATTGATATTAAAGTCTAAATAGATCTGCTAAGTGTTATTGAAAACTGGCATCTGTTATTAAAAGTCAGATGTAGTATACTTATACGCATCTATTACTTTCGTGTACATCAGGCATTTATCACTCTTGCTAATGCGTTAATAAATCTTGAGAGAAACGTTGAAGCAGAAATTAGGCTTACGAGCGAAGAAATGCGGCTCTACACTTAAGACCACACCTTTCAACAATAACCCGAAGCATCTCCGAACTCATCAATGACAGAACCTCACAAATTGACACTTCCTGCAGAGCCATGCCACTCAATTCGAGCAAGGGATCCCGACTTTATGTAAAACGAACTACCATCAGCTGCAATCAAAAAAAGAACCCCCTACCCTACCCTACCATTTACTAGAGGTGAAAGAGGCCTTCATTCATCGTTCGTCTCGTATAAGATGATAATTATAAGTTACGCTGGCTAATCTTCAATTATCTAGAAGTTGAATCTGAAAAACTTTAATTGCCGAAGAATGCGGTAGGCCGCATATAAACTGTGCACTTTGAGTCAGAGAAATTTATTAGTTCGGTCCCCGTAATGCGTTCGTGTTGAGACGTGCGCCATTTTGGTAGGTTTCTTAATGGCCAGCGTATTAGGAAAAAGTTTTGGTAGGGAATTAAGAGATAGCATCTACACTTGCGGTTGCGATATATTAAGGCATTAATTCGTGGGGCATTTTTATATGCAACATTGTAATAGCTTATAATGCCAAGTGATTAAACGTGACAGCATTTTTATGAATTTTAAAATCTTTTATATAAATGTTTTCCTACTTTCTTTTATTATGTAAAATTTTTTTTTTTTATAATCATCCGAAACATGGATTATCAAGAAATGTTTTACTATGCCTAAAGCAATGCGACCAATAGGGGATTTTGCACATATTACAAATATTTAAATTATATATATATATATAAGTGAAACACAATGCTTACAAGATGTTTAACAATAATAATAAAAAATAATGGCTCCAAGTGGCAATCACAATTTAATGAAAAAAAATTATTATTAAAAATTAATTGTTTTTAAAATGTATGTACACATATTACATTTAAGTTAGACCGAACTCAATTTTACAATTTCCATTCAATGACGTGGGTATAGAAGAGACAGCCTCAGTATAGTTTTAATTTTAGGTCCTCTATAAAACCTTCTTTAGCTTTGACTCTCAATCGGGATACTATATATATATATATTATGATAAATTACTTCAATCTGCCATCACAATTTAATGAAAAATTTTCTTAATTTTCTTCTAAATGTAACGTAATTTATACAGATTTAATTTAATAGTAATTTAATTCAATTTATAATATAATTTTTAAATTAATTAAAAAAGTTAAATAATTTAATTTAATAATTTTAATTTAATTTATAATTAATTTCATTTAATTTAATAGTAATTATTTAATAGCAATATATTTATATAATTTTTTTAATGGTAATTTATATTTTTCACATAATATATGTAGATTAAACAATTTTACTGCTGCCATTCAGTGACGCGGATATAGAAATAAAAGCCCCAGTACATTTTTAGTCTTTGGACCCTCTATAAAATACACACATATATGTGTGTGTGCGTGGTGTATCCCATTATAGAGTCAAAGCAAAAAAAGGTTTTATAGAGGGTCCAAAGACTAAAAAGTGTACCGGCATATATATGTATATATATCGCTCTCTAAGTATAGCGATTACCATTGTGTCATCACCATGTATAGTTTGCGCGTATTTTGTAACACTAATTAATTATTTTTTTTGTGTGTATATAACAATATTTCTCAAGCATTTTTCCTCAATATGTTACTATTTAAAGGTTAGATTTCAATCATGTAGTTTCACTTCCAATGCGTGCAACAATAACAAATTTTAAATAAATTATAAATAAAGTACAGGCAACAATCACGTAACGTAGTCATTTGGTTCTTCACATTTCTAAAAAAATTCTATATTATTCGTATTATGAAATTTTACAAAAAAAAAAAGCTGTGCTCCAAATTATATAAAATGAAAATAGTATAAAATATTAACTGTATTTTATTGACTTATAATTATAATAATTAATAAAATGTACTGAAATTCAATGAAGTTAAATGTGTACGAAATTTTATTCAGTAAAATAAAACAGCTTTCTATAAAAACAAACGCTTTTATTAAAACTTTACTGATAGTCGCAATCCTGATAAGAAGTGAAAGATTTGCAGATCAATTGCCGATAGAATCGCTATGATAAATATACAAGTTCATAACAAATGATCAATACTCTACTGATTATATCATATATACTATCTAACTATAAATCACTTTATAATCCTCTGTAGGGCTCGCAGAGTCATCTTCATTTTCACGTTATTTCTTACCTTAAGGCATATGTCAAACTAATAGTTGTATAGTCCTTGGTTGCGACAACGATAGTATTGTCGCCAAGATGGCCAACTTGGCTATATTCTAAGTATTTTGTTGTTTTTAGTCCGCATTTGGCAATTTTTTTTTTACAGAATACAAGCATTTAACACAATAAATCAGATAAAGAATAAAAAAAAACCCAAATATTTATAAAAACTATTATTTAATCAAAAATATTCAATTACTTACATTATTTGCCAAACAGTTTGTAATGATGCTACTTATTAATAATTAATTTCTTTATTACTACTGTGTCCAAAAAATAAGACCAATTTTCAATTTAAAATTCCCAGGGCTTATGGAATTTCAATTTTAGTGTTTGAGTTACGCTTACGCTACGCATTAATGTTTGAGTTACGCTTGACTTTGTGAGACGCTAAAACTGATAACGGCGATTTTTGAAATGTCTGAATGAATTGAGCAAAGAACTTGCGTTAAATTTTGTTTTGCGGAAACGTATAGAATGTTGCAGAAGGCATTCGGTGAGCATTCCCGTATCGGAAAAAAATGTTTAGAAGCGGTATGAACAGTTCAAAGAAGGCAGAGAACGCGGTGAAGACGAAGAGTGCTCTGGTCGACCCTCAACCTCAACCAACGAAGCTCACGTCCAAAAATTAAAGATTTGGTACTTGCAAACCATCGATTTACAATTAGTTACCTTGCTGCTGATGTTGGAATTACAAAAGAATCGGTCAATTCCATTTCCTCAAACGCGTCAAATCACTATACTGCAAACACTGAATGAGCGAGCTCACACTGCATTGATTATTCGTGACTTTTCGCTAAAAATTAAAACCATATTGTTCCATAACCCCCGTATTCACATCGTGTGACTTCTGGCTATTCCTTAAACTCAAAAAGACCCTCCGGGGACACCGTTTTGAGTCGACTGAAGACATTCAACGTGAATCGCAGCTCGCTTTGAAGGTTATACCTTCCGATGACTTTTAGCATGCTTTGAGGATTAGAAAAAAAGTTGGCATAAGTGCATTGTGTCCGGAGGGGATTACTTTGAAGGCGATGAAATAAATTTGGAAACATTAAATAATGAGTTTTTGAAAAAAAAAAAAATAATTGGTCTTACTTTTTGGACACAGTAGTACTTCTGGCAGTTAAAACAACCAAAGTGTTTGAATGTATTTAATGCCAGTTAAAAAATAAGTTAAAAATTCTATAATAACACACATGTAGAAATAGAAAATATTGAATAAAATCTCTTCTATTTCCTTCGTTGTACAGGGATACACAAAATTTTTTCTTATAGTGCTGTTGTAATTGTCCCAAACTCATGCAAGAAATCTTGTATGAATTTGGGACATCCTTTATATGAATATTTTTATCAATTTTTCAAATACACTAAAATAAAACTGTGTTGCAAATCCTTCGTGTTATAAAAAGAATGTCCTTAATTTTGTGAATAAAGTTAGAAGTGAAACCATGTTACGGGTTGTTTATTGTATCCCCTGAAGAGTACAAGAAAATCAAATATCACGTATATATCCTCTTCCGATGGTATAAATCGTCTTCCGATAGTATAAATCCTCTTCCAATGGATGATCCAGACAAGGCGTAGCTGCTGCAATAGCTGGGCAATCAAAGACACGATGAGGTGTAAGCTTGACGTCAGGGCAGTTGTCACATTTTTGGTATTTTTTTTAACCCCATCAGCAGAAATTTTCATATTCTTGTGGTGCTTCATCCTTAATCTTGTGAGAGTAGTAGCTGTTTCTCTGTTGACATTTAGTTCTGCAATTTGGTATTTAGTTTTTGATCTTAGAAAAAATTATAAGTATAGATTTTTGTCAAGACATTGCATCTGTAAAGGAAATGATTGGAGTTTGATCCAGACTTCTGGCATTTTTCACCAAAAAGAATATTATAGGAATCTTCTTAATATAGGAATATTTTCTCTTTTTCTTGGATTGCTTTAAAGAAAACATTGTAGAAAGGTTGTTTTAGAAAAGAAATTTTTGCAATTATTAAAATGTTTAGTTGGATTCCCACCAAATACTAAGAGCTCACATCACAAAAATATTAGTCAATTAGAAGCTTGACTGGGTAAGAGATCAGTCTACTAATTGGCTGACTGCATTAATTGTTTGATTTGGTTGGTGTTTGGATTTCTGGATCCTCATCTCCTGTAGAACAAGGTATAAAAAGTTGAGAATTAAGTAAATTGCCCAAAAATAATATAAAAATACTATATTAAAATATCCCGTGATCTTTTAATAATAATATTAGATAATAATTTTAATTTCCTGGATTGTGGAGTTCTCATGGTTATCATTGATTCATATTAGTGCTACAGAAGTATACATTTGTAATTTAAAAAAAAAAGATCTTAATACTTTTTTTCATCCACTCTATACAATAATAAGGTCTGTTCTTCAGTCTGCTAACTCCTATCATTGAATCCAGTTGCATCGATTCTTACCTCCAGAAGAAGTTAATTTTTGTGTTTTCTGCAATCTAATTCTGTGTCAAACATTCATATTAGTGCTAAAGAAGACTATTAAGACTTTTTAAAGACTTTCATGTGTTAAGACTTTTTTTTTAATACATTTATATTAAAAAAATATTCTTTTTGCATCCACTCTATACAGGAATAAGGTCTACGCATGTGTTAAGTATGCTAACTCATAACATTTGATCCAGTTACATCGCCAGAAGAAGTTCATTTTGTGTTCTGCAATCCAATTTTGTGTCAAACATTCATATTAGTGCTACAGTAGTATACATTTGTATTAAATAAATTAATTACTTCTGCCCGAAAAATGATTGAAATGCATTAACCTACACTTCTTTCTTATTTACCAATTCCTCGCAGCATCTGTCTATAACTCCACAAGAAATATCCAATGGAGGTAAATATGAAGGGCATCCACTTAGAATTTCATAACTCTTAAGATGCTTGGTGATATATGGTATAAAGTCGAATATTACTTGGACAAGTATGTCCAAATAATGTTCTTGAATCGAAATTCAACAACTTTAGTAGTTACATTATAAGTACAACATTTTAATTTTATCCCATTTGGGTTTTCTTGTATAGTTTTATGTGGCTATTAAATAATTGAACACAAAGTTACAAATAATATAAAAAAGTTACTAATAGCATACTGCGAGCACCTTAAGTATAAAAAGGCCTTAATACTTTTCACCCACTCTATACATAAATAAGGTCTGTCGCATAACACTGAATCCAGTTACACTGATTCTTATCGCAGTTAGTTTTTGTGTTTCTGCAATCCAATTTTTGTGCATTTAAACATTAAACTGCAGAAGAGTATTAAGAATTTTTATTATGAAAAGTCTTAATACTTAAGAGTATTAAGTCTTTTTATTAAGAAAATTCTTAATACATTTGCATTAAAAAAAAAGGTCTTACTACTTTTTCATCCACTCTATACAAGAATAAGGTCTGTGTTTCAGTTTGTTAGCTCATAACATTGAATACAGTTACACTGATTCTTATCGCGAGAAGAAGTTCATTTTTGTGTTTCAGCAATCCATTTTTGTGTCAGACATTCATATTAGTGCAACAGAAGTATACATTTGTATTAAATAAATTAATTACTTCTGCCACGAAAAATGATTGAAATGCATTAACCTACACTCCTTTCTTATTTACCAATTCCTCGCAGCGTCACGATCCACTCAAACGGCCATTCTGGATCATTAATAAAGCCGGACCGAGCGTAGGCTTTTACCTTAGGCAAGAAATTCGGTAAGGGAATGAATGGCCATTACCAATACACGATGAAAGAGCATTAGAATCGCTTTTTGAATGTACCATCGAACATTCCTTAATAATTCGTTTAGGAGGGTGCGACATATTTGACGACGTTGATAAGGACCTGGTGATCAAGATTCACCTTTTGACTGGAGGATCACATATTGGCGATGGCAAGCCGAGATACCGGGTGTTAAATCCGAAGTGCTAAAAGCTTTTCGGCTTTTTTGTTTTTCCTCCATATCATCGTCAAAGAACCACCCATTTTCTTCGCTAATAAGGTTGTTACTCAGTCGTGGCACGTCAGTAGTTCTTGCTAAAAAAGTGCTGTTTGTGCAAAGTTTTCCTCCTGATGCCATGCTATTTTCAAAAAAATATTAAAACAAAATGGCGTCGGAAATGGAGTTCGGTTTTTAAACAAAAAAAGTGTATGTAAAATACTTTAATAGGTAGTGATGTCCCTTGCATTGTAAATATCAGATATCACGTCTAGATAAACCGTGTTTTCTGAGAATCAAGCGTGAAAGGGTTGACACTTCAAAGTATTGAAGGGTAATCGCTTAGATAAAGGTGCTAATGGCTTGACGTATAGAGTTTCATATAACAATCTTTGAGCTGTTTTTTTTATGAATAGATTTGCTAATGACAAAGAATATTGAATTTGATATTATTAACATATCGCTGTCAAGGTATTTCAGGTTTTATTTCTTTAACATACGAATATTTTGCTCATCTGGAGTTTTAAATTGCAGATTGTCGGCAAGATATGATTGACAGTACTATCATCCACCGATATGTTTTTGAATATAAATTAATAGCTGATGATAAGAAGGTGTAATTTTTTTTTATGTAGTGTCTAACGTATTTTTATCCTGCGGATTTTCGAGAATTTTGTTCGACAGTTCTTACCCAGACAGAATATTTATTTTTTGCTAGGAGATATCACTGAGTTACTTTGTTAAAAAATCACG
The DNA here is from genome assembly GCA_021605095.1 of Caerostris extrusa. Lineage (NCBI taxonomy): Eukaryota > Metazoa > Arthropoda > Arachnida > Araneae > Araneidae > Caerostris > Caerostris extrusa. The sequence goes on from BPLR01018929.1 coordinate 13,286, forward strand.
ATAAATTTTATTTTAGTAAATTTTGTTAGGGATAAATTTTGATAAAGATTTAAAACTGATATTTGATGGATTGTGATTACAATTTAATTTGATTGGCTGATTAAAATTTAAATTGATTAAATAAATTTATATGTTTAATCCGTTTAATTTCTTTGAATTTCAATTTCAATTGATTGATTAAAATTTAAATTGATTAAACCTTAAATAAATGAGTTATACGTTACTGAAAAAGATCGGTTTAATTTTTGACATTTAATATATTCGACTTAAAGGTATTGATTATTTTCAAGTATTTGACAGCTCATTTATTTTGTGGTATCAGTTTAATCATAACTTACTATATTATATAACTAACCTCAAATTTTAACTATTCAATACATGATAAGAATACAAAATTTGCAATGATTGAGTGCAATAAATTGAAATATTAAAATTTATACTAATTTAAAATTAATAATATGAATAATTATCTGTAATAAGTACTTTATAATTTGTCAGTTTTCGTCTTGACAAATTCTGGTTTTTGTTGTCTAGATCATTAGATTACGTGACCTCTAATACTTTTGAAAATATGATCAAAGGAGGCTAGTTGCTAAAAAGTTGCTTAATTTAAAATTAATAATGTGAATAATGATTTGTAATCATTACTCTATATTTTGTCAATTTACGTCTTGACAAGGTCTAGTTTGTTTTTCTAGGGCATTAGATTATGTACCTTCTAATACTTTTGAGAAATATGATCAAGGAGGCTAGTTGCTAAAAGTTTGCTTAATTTAAAATTAATAATGTGAATAATGATTTTAAACATTTACTCTATATTTTGTCAATTTACAAAAGTCTTGACAAGGTCTAGTTTGTTTTCCCGGGCATTAGATTATGTACCTTCTAATACTTTTGAAAATATGATCAAAAGAGGCTAGTTGTCTAAAAAGTTGCTTAATTTAAAATTAATAATGCAGGATTTTATAATCAAACTCTCTATATTTTGTCCATAAATGCTAAGTTTGTTTTTCTAGGGCGATTAGGTACCTTCTAATACTTTTTTGTCAAGAAGGCTAGTTGCTCAAAAAGTTGCGAAATTTAAAATTAATGGCGCAATGTGAATTGATTTGTAATCCATTACTCTATTGTTTGGGTAATGAAGTCTTGAATGGTCTGCAAGTGATTTTCTAGGGCATTAGATTTGTACCTTCTAATACTTTTGAAAATATGATCAAAAGGAGGCTAGTTGCTAAAAAGTTGCTTAATTTAAAATTAATAATGTGAATAATGATTTGTAATCATTACTCTATATTTTGTCAATTTACGTCTTGACAAGGTCTAGTTTGTTTTTCTAGGGCATTAGATTATGTACCTTCTAATACTTTTGAAAATATGATCAAAGGGGAGGCTAGTTGCTAAAAAGTTGCTTAATTTAAAATTAATAATGTGAATAATGATTTGTAATCATTACTCTATATTTTGTCAATTTACGTCTTGACAAGGTCTAGTTTGTTTTCTAGGGCATTAGATTATGTACCTTCTAATACTTTTGAAAATATGATCAAAAGGAGGCTAGTTGCTAAAAGTTGCTTAATTTAAAATTAATAATGTGAATAATGATTTGTAATCATTACTCTATATTTTGTCAATTTACGTCTTGACAAGGTCTAGTTTGTTTTTCTAGGGCATTAGATTATGTACCTTCTAATACTTTTGAAAATATGATCAAAGGCTAGTTGCTAAAAGTTGCTTAATTTAAAATTAATAATGTGAATAATGATTTGTAATCATTACTCTATATTTTGTCAATTTACGTCTTGACAAGGTCTAGTTTGTTTTCTAGGGCATTAGATTATGTACCTTCTAATACTTTTGAAAATATGATCAAAAGGAGGCTAGTTGCTAAAAAGTTGCATTTAATTTAAAATTAATAATGTGAATAATGATTTGTAATCATTACTCTATATTTTGTCAATTTACGTCTTGACAAGGTCTAGTTTGTTTTCTAGGGCATTAGATTATGTACCTTCTAATACTTTTGAAAATATGATCAAAGGAGGCTAGTTGCTAAAAAGTTGCTTAATTTAAAATTAATAATGTGAATAATGATTTGTAATCATTACTCTATATTTTGTCAATTTACGTCTTGACAAGGTCTAGTTTGTTTTCTAGGGCATTAGATTATGTACCTTCTAATACTTTTGAAAATATGATCAAAAGGAGGCTAGTTGCTAAAAAGTTGCTTAATTTAAAATTAATAATGTGAATAATGATTTTGTAATCATTACTCTATATTTTGTCAATTTACGTCTTGACAAGGTCTAGTTTGTTTTTCTAGGGCATTAGATTATGTACCTTCTAATACTTTTGAAAATATGATCAAGGGAGGCTAGTTGCTAAAAAGTTGCTTAATTTAAAATTAATAATGTGAATAATGATTTGTAATCATTATATTTTGTCAATTTACGTCTTGACAAGGTCTAGTTTGTTTTTCTAGGGCATTAGATTATGTACCTTCTAATACTTTTGAAAATATGATCAAGGGAGGCTAGTTGCTAAAAAGTTTTAATTTAAAATTAATAATGTGAATAATGATTTGTAATCATTACTCTATATTTTGTCAATTTACGTCTTGACAAGGTCTAGTTTGTTGTCTAGGGCATTAGATTATGTACCTTCTAATACTTTTGAAAATATGATCAAAGGAGGCTAGTTGCTAAAAAGTTGCTTAATTTAAAATTAATAATGTGAATAATGATTTGTAATCATTACTCTATATTTTGTCAATTTACGTCTTGACAAGGTCTAGTTTTGTTTCTAGGGCATTAGATTATGTACCTTCTAATACTTTTGAAAATATGATCAAGGAGGCTAGTTGCTAAAAAGTTGCTTAATTTAAAATTAATAATGTGAATAATGATTTGTAATCATTACTCTATATTTTGTCAATTTACGTCTTGACAAGGTCTAGTTTGTTTTTCTAGGGCATTAGATTATGTACCTTCTAATACTTTTGAAAATATGATCAAGGCTAGTTGCTAAAAAGTTGCTTAATTTAAAATTAATAATGTGAATAATGATTTGTAATCATTACTCTATATTTTGTCAATTTACGTCTTGACAAGGTCTAGTTTGTTTTCTAGGGCATTAGATTATGTACCTTCTAATACTTTTGAAAATATGATCAAGGGAGGCTAGTTGCTAAAAAAAGTTGCTTAATTTAAAATTAATAATGTGAATAATGATTTGTAATCATTACTCTATATTTTGTCAATTTACGTCTTGACAAGGTCTAGTTTGTTTTTTCTAGGGCATTAGATTATGTACCTTCAAATACTTTTGAAAATATGATCAAGGGAGGCTAGTTGCTAAAAGTTCAATTTAAAATTAATAATGTGAATAATGATTTGTAATCATTACTCTATATTTTGTCAATTTACGTCTTGACAAGGTCTAGTTTGTTGCCTCTAGGGCATTAGATTATGTACCTTCTAATACTTTTGAAAATATGATCAAATGACACTAGTATAGAGACCCCGGCAGAAATGCTTAAGGACATTTGCCATCTAAGGTTCTAAAAAGTCGAGAAAATTTGAGGTTCTCTTTGATGATGATGGACCTGAAGACCATCTCATCCCACTGATCCATGGAATCTAAATATTCTTTAAACACACACCACACACACATACATATATATATATTATCATATATTGCTCATATTTTCAAAAAGTATCCGGGCAAGTAATCTAATTGTCTAGATAACAAACAAGAATTTGATAAGACAAATCATAAAGTAATTATTGCAGATCGTTATTCACACACAAACACACACACACACACACACATATATATATATATATATATATATATATATGTCTTGACAAATTCTTGTTTTGTTGTCTAGGCCATTAGATATATATCTAGTATATATATATTGGCAATTACATATTCAGTGAGTTATATATATTTTTTTAATTTAGTAAATTTAATTAAGAAAACATCTATCAAATACAAAAGGATTTGAAAGAAAATTTCAGAAATAAAGCAGCAGTTAATTTATATCATCTATGAGCGTAGGTTTAATATAGCAGCAGAATTAAAATACAAAATACCTTTAAAAAAAGTAGGAAAGATAAATTCATTTTGTGTGTCTGCAAATGTATAGTACATAAAACTAGTTCTAGAGTCATTTTACTTTCTATGTAAAATGCTTTACATTAATTACTATTGTAAAAACTAATATTATAAAGACATTAAAGTAAAAATATTATAAGACATGCAAAAATATTTGAATGGTTTTTATTAATCATTAAGGTAAACATATAAGACATTAATGCAAAAAAAAAATAATAATCAAATACAATATGTAAAATAAAATATCTTCAATGAAATATGTATGTAAAATTTCATCAAAAAAATGACAATCGATATTTTTCTAATTGAAAATAACTTTTCCTACATTTTTATTAATCATGTCCTAATGAAAAATATGCAAAAGGAATAACACAAAAATATTTAATTTCTCTTAAGAAAAATACAAACAAATTATAGCGTCTCATAAAATAAAGTTACTGTGAAAACTGGTATAAATATTATTAGTTCTATAAAAACTGGTGTAATAAATTATTTCTACATATAATTTTAATTGCAGTTTATTATATATATTATGCCAGATATAATAAGATATTGATTTATTAGATATATTTTTAAAATTTTAAAAATAAAAAAGAATATTTTAAACTTAAAATTTATTTTTGAAAAATTTTACAAACGATTTAGTTTGGTATCAGGCTTATATTCTTTATTAATAACGACCGAAAATTAATGCGATTATTATTTTTCAAAGGTTTTCTACATTAAATAAATTCTTCTGCTTAGGATATTATATTTTTTAGAATTTATTTTTATATTTAAAATAACTCTATAACTAAATCTGGTATACATCCTTCGTTATAAATTTTCGTAATAGATAAATTTACTTTAGTGCAAAAAATGTTTCTTTGTGGATATAGAAGATTATTTAACACAATTGTGATATCTTGTTTAAGCGTCCACCATCAACAAACAACTTGTCTGATGGGAGTTTTCATGTTTTCTCCCATACAACAAAGGGTTTTGCTCTAAAAGTCCTTCTAGAAAGCATAATTTCTGCATTACCATGGACTTTTTGTTAAGCATGCAAGGACGAAATGAAATCCAAGTACCCTGATGTAAAAATAAATAAATAAATCAATTATTATTTATAAAACTTTCGTAAAAGCACACATGTTGTTTTATAGAACACCTTTGTAAATCACATGTTGCTCAAATTTGAATTATTTCTGCTATAAACTTTCAAAAGGGTTATTCATTTCAAATGCTGGACATTTGCTACTATTTCGCCATAAATACAGTAGATTAGTTGCTACATTACATTTCTATCTTAATTTGGAATGAACCACCGCAGGAGGTAGCATCTAAGGAATTAATGCCCTCTCAAACCCAAAAAAGGATTTCCGATCTACAGATTTAACATATTCATTTCTAGCATAAATATGGAAGCTTTGAATCAGTAGATTTGTTGTTGTTTCAAACCAATCTTTTCTTCAGTTTAAAAAGTGCGACGCTGATTCCCTGTACTAATCAAAACTAACCTGAATGCTTTCTAAATACAATCCCAAATGGTAACTCTGTTCCCAGTATGATCAGTTCTGTTCACAGTACAAAGGTATCAAACTCTCAGTTCACAATATAAGACATAGAACTCTTTCAATTTACTGTATATGACATCGGCAATTTACAATATAATGTATCAAACTCATAATTTACATCATAATGTATTTAGATCTCAGTTCACAGTGCAAAGGTATAAATCCCTCCGTTCACAGTATAAGGCATACAAGCTTTCATTTACTGTATATGGCATCGTCAATTTACTACATAAAGCTCCCAATTTACATGTCAATTTTTTAAAATAGGCAATAATGTATCAAGGTCTCAGTTTACAAAGGTATAAAGCATCAAGATTTCAATTTTCTGTATAAAAATATCAATCTTACTGTTCACATCATAAAGCATCAAGTTCTCAGTTCACATATAAGTTATCAAACACTCAGTATAAGACATCAAGATCTCAGTTTACTTTTAGCATAATGGCATCGTCAATATTTACATGATAAAATATCAAACTCACAGTATAATTTACAGCTCCTTAAAATAATGTGTCAACATCTCAGTTCAAAGTATTAAACATCAAGTTCTCAATTTACTAAACATGGACTTATATATCGCCAATATACAATATTTCAAATATAAACAAAAAGAGTATCAAACTCAGCTTAATTTACAACATAATGTGTCATCTCAGTTGACAATACAAAGTATCAAATTCTCAGTTCACAGTACAAAAGTATCAGACTCTCAGTTCACGAGGGAGTATAAGATATACAAGCTCTCTATTTACTGTATATGGCGTCAATTTACAATATAAAGTATCAATCTCTGTTCACAGCATAATATATTGATAGCATAAGATCTCAGTTTACAGTTCACAGTACAGCATAAAGGCATCAAACACAAGTTCACAGTATAAATTAAGTTCTTGATTTACAATAATGCATAAGGCATATTCAATTTACTAGTATAAAGTATCAATCTCTGTTCTAATATTCAGCATAGTATCAATCTCTGTTCTCATAACATCTCGGTTCATAGTATAAGGTATCAAGATTTCAGTTCATAGAATAAAGCATCAATATTTCAGTTCATAGCATTAAGCATCAAGATATCCGTTTACTATATAAAGTATCAATCTCTGTTCACAGCATAAAGTGTCAAGTTCACAATAATTGACAGCATAAGGCATCAAACTCTCATTTAACCATTAGACAAACAAACTTCCAACTTTATCTGATGTTGCAATATTTAGAAAAGAGATTAAAAAAAAAACTTTTAAGTAAACATAGTTTTAAGAATAAATCTGATACTCACGAGTTTTTCCGTGGTAATTCCTGTCAGGAATTAATATCCCAAAACAACACACCCTGACGTGAGAGAAATCGGAGCCTGCGATCTAAAAATAACCAGTTTATTGGAAAGCGATAACAACTCGAATCATTTATTGACCTGTTATAGGCGGAATATTGGGTTTAATAAGCGAACTAAACCTCCTCTCGAGCTTTTTCTTTAAGGAGGAGGTTATTTATGACTAGAAATATCGAAGGAGGATGTCTTAATGATGATTTATTCAGACGGGGTTCCATCAGATAGCGAAATTTCTTTTGTTTCGAAAGGATGGTTTGGGTTTAAAGCATGGTATTTTAGCCAAAATATCTGAAATAGAATCTGTTATTATTGGCGATTAAATATTTACGGATGGAGAAAAAAAAATGATGTGTTGCAAGATGATATGTTAATTATTTTTAAACTGTAAATACTTCGTAAACAAAAAAAAAAAATTATATTTTGAAACAGTTTGCATAGAAAAAAAGGGATTTTTTAATAAAAATTATGAAATAAATTCTTTCTGATTCATCCTAATAATGTGGCGAAATAGATCTTTAAAATCTTCATGTGACTTTTTCATGTAACTGAAGAATAATTTGTAACTTGTTAAAAAAGTAATAGAAGTGTATAAAAATCTCACATGAAATCATATATATAACTGAACATGAGAAGTTTGTACAGAAAATCAATGATTAATAAATATTTTAAAATTTTAAAAATAATGGCTTAATATCTCAACTCGTGGCACATTGGTATAGAACGCAATAAATACTCGCAATAATTCTTAAAACTATGTTTTCTTAATTTTTTATCGCTCTTTTAAATATTGCAACATCAGATAAAGTTGGAAGTTTGTGTAATGGTTAAATGGGAGCTTGGTGCTTTGTACTGTGAATTATAATCACCTTGATGCTTTATACTGTGAATATAGTCATATATGTATAGTCTTTGTATGTGACTATAGTCATGTTATATAGTCACCTTTATGCTTTATACTGTGAACTGAGAGATTGGCACTTTATACAGTAAACTGAAATCTTGATGCTTTATACTATGAACTAATGTCCTTAAGGACTGGCCACACTAAGAGTTTGACCTTCAATGGAGACGAGAAGACATATACCCTTTGTCATTGTTCGGCCATCGCGTCTCCCTCTCATCTCATCGATTGTATTGGTGCCTCTGTGAGGCAACTGTTGTTGAAGAGGAGGACAGTTTACGATCTATTGATGCAGTATGATCTACTGGACTTGGTTTAGGATTCTAAATCAAGGGGAAAAGCAACAACAACAACTAATGTCCTGATGCTTCATACTGCGAATTGAAATCCTGATAAACTTTATGCTATGAACTGATATCTTGAGGCTTTATGCTATGAACTAAGATCTTGATGCGTATGTGCTGTGTTGTCCTTCGTAGTTATTACTTACAAAAATTGAACAGAAATTATTTTTGTTTCATGATAATCTGTAGGGCAGAAATTTTCCTTCTTTTAAGCTGGTGGTTAGATTCCATCAATTCATTATGCAATAATACTTGATGAAAGCATAATCAATCTTAATCGAAAAACTCGACTATGATAACATGTACAAGCGCCTCGTATCACCAGGCTGCCTAGTGACAATTTGGGGGGGGAGTTGTTCTCTCAAGCAAAACGTAAATGTGAAGTATTTCTTCCTAATAGTACACTCATGTCCATACATTAAGGATAATGAAGTTCCGGCAAAGAAAGAGACAGAAGCAAAACAAATTTGACTTATTTGTAAAGTCTATTTATTAAACAAAAGGTAAAGAGCAAAAAAAAGATGCTATATGTTTGACATAATTAATAAAAATTGCGATTTTTACTCCCTGGAGCAAATTTCAAAAAGAACCTATTTACAAAAAGCAGTATAATATGGTTAGTATGATGGTTAATATGGAGTATGTCTCCCGGACGATGCAATACAGGCCTTACAACGCCTAGGCATGCTGAGTATCAAATTATCAATCTAATCTTGGGGAATATTACACCACTCATCAAGCAATGCCCTCCGAAGTTCCGGTTGACAGGTGGGAGGGGTTGAGGGGCTGCAATTCGTCGGCCAAGCATATCCCACACATGCTCTATTGGATTCAAGTCCGGTGAGTATGCTGGACAATCCATACGGCTGATATCCTCCAATTGAAGGCATTCGTCTACAATGTTTGCACGGTAAGGACGGGCGTTGTCATCCATAAACAGAAATTCAGCACCCATGGCGCCCGAAACAAACGTACATGTTGTTCCAGAATGACATCCCGATAGATGTGGCTTGTCATCGTTACACTCTGAACATGCAGGTCAGTTCTGGAACCAAGAATAATTCCTCCCCAAACGAGCCATCCTGCACCACCGTAACGGTGTCGTTCAATGGTGTTCTCTTGGTGGTAACGGGTACCTGGCGCTCTCCATATGAAAGTACGGCGAGAATCAGACTGCAAACTAAACCTGGACTCGTCGGAAAACATCACACAAGACCACTGTTGCGGTGTCCATAATGCATGCTCTCTACTCCAGGTTAATCGCTGGCGACAGTGAGTTGCGGTAAGTGGAACACATGTGACAGGCCTACGAGCATATAAACCAATGTGCCCTAAGCGTCTGTACACGGTCTGCCTTGAAACTGTCGTACCGGTAGCTGAAGAGAGCTGACGAGGCAGGTCTGATGCTGTGCTCTGTCTGTTTCTTTTGGCAGTAACTGCTAAATACCGGTCTTCATTCGGCGTTGTAACTCGGGGGCGACCTGTGCTGTAATATCTACTCATTATTATCATCTTGGAATCGTTGCCAAAGCCTGGAGATGACACTCTGGGCGATTCCATGTTCCTCGGATACTTCCAGCTGGGTACGTTCCCATTCCAGTCGTCCGATAATTCTACCACGTAAAAAATCATCCAAATGCTTCCTTTGTGCCATAACTATGCGGTTATTGCACTGAAAGGCTTTAAAGCGCTTGTGAACAATTTTACTTCTTTGCCACCATTCCTTATATACCCCTCTCTTACACTCTCGTCATTGTGACGTACTATCCGCGCCATCTGGTGGTTTCCTGTAATTTGCATATTCTTCTTCAAGATGTGTGTGATAATTCTACAGGTGAAATTTTTATTTTAGAGTTCAATTTCTGTGCGATTCTGAATTATCCTTAATTTATGGACATGAGTGTACTACAGGCCAACATTGCCCTACATTTTATCAATCTATGCCCTTGTTCACGGTATTTGTAAATGGGAACATAAGAGCGATAAAAAAAAAACCTTAATTAATTTTTCCAGAATTCCTATGTACAAAGGATCTTTCCATTTTTAGTTGTGTTACTCCTAAAAAGTTTTAAATATTTTAGAGGGCTTGAATCCCTCGTCTTAATTGTAAAAAAAAAAGGTAATGAAGGGGTATAATTTCTGTATCAAAATAATTTGTAATGGAAAAAATGTAGATCATCTTTATATTATTAGGAATATTATTATTATTAGGAAGTTTATATTATTATTGTCAGGAATTTTATATTATTACTATTAATAAATCTGATAAAATAGGTTCTACCGTTATTTAGTCAATTAAAACCTTGTAACCTTGAGTAACCTTGCTTCTTCGGTTGAAGTGGATACGCCATAACTAGCTTACTTAGTTAGCTGAATTTTTCCAGATGGTTGATCGTTTCAGTTTTTAACTAGTTTATGTAAAAATCTCCTTCGAAGATATTCATAAACTTCTTTAGATACAGAAATAATATCTAACACAATTAACTCCTGATAGATTTTAACTTGCTTACTTATAGATCTTCTTAAAACACATTCACAAACTTCTTTAGGTAAAAAAATAATATCTAATACAAATATTCCTAATAGATTTTAACTTAATATAGTATAATGCTTATTAGCTTATGTATATATCTTAGAACACATTCATTTTAGGCAAAGAAATGATATCTGACACATTCAACTCCTGATTGGTTCACACTACTGAATCTGCATTTTTATCACGTTTAATGGTCATATTTTACTCGATTTCTCGTTATCTTTCGTGATTTCCCTTTATGTTTTATAAAAACATTCTTATAGATCTTCTATTATTATCATTTTATTCTATTAAAACATTTAATAGTTACTTATAAAACATTGCAATGATTTCTTTTGGAATTTTCATACTTTTGCTATCATCCAACCGATCACGTAATCTGTTTCATATTTGGCGATGATTTGCATACGTAATCAAATATTTAGTACCAGGAAGATATTGCAGCTCGGAATTTGTTATATATACCATATAGATTACATTACATTAGTATTGATTAGCATATGCTAATCTCATTCCATTTTCTATACATCATAATATCTATTTGAACTACAATATACATTATTTATCAAAATGATTGATAAACAATATCACAAAACTGTTTATACGAAATTGCTTTATCTCTTCGTCAATTTAGAAAAAAAAAATAAATCGAAAATCTATTTTGATACCATAAACACAAACAATTTCGAACACCTAAACGAACACAATGCAATATTCAGGAGCCAAACGATCAAGGAAGTACGTTCCATAAAAATAGAACAGCATTCCATCGAACGATACCCCTTGTTCCACGAACCCTATTTGCATCACATTCTTCTTGGCAGGATGATGATGAAAGAACCAAAAAAAAAAAAAAAGCAAAAGCAAATGAATCAAACGATCCCCCTGCATTATTAATGTTATTACGTTGGCAACATAGTTCGATCAGAAACAATATTCTTTTCTTTTGTGTGGCGCTAAATTCGTTCTCGTGATCCGGCAACACTGATCAGGGCCACGCATTGGGTATCAATAGCCAATCATTAGGGGTTTCCGTAACACCCATTCCTGTCTCTAACGCTTCACGATATCGTGCTCATTATGGGGCAATTATGGATGAGATAGAAAAAAACGCTGGGGTTACGGTCACTAAAATTTTATTGTTTTGGGGTTTGAAAAAAATCTGTAGTAAGTTGGAATAGAACAGCTTGTCTTGGAAAATAAAATTGTTCGTAGCTTGTTAAGCTAAACTTATTATAAACTTAAACTTATTATTGCCAATTTCACTGTGAAAATGTTCGTAGTTTGTTAAACTAAAACTTATAAACTTAAATCTATTATTGCCAAGCTTCCTTATGGAAATGTTCGCAGCTTCTTGAAAAGCTAAACTTATTATAAACTTAAATTTATTATTGACAAGCTTCATTATGAAAATGTTCATATATTGTTAAGCTTCATTATGAAAATGTTTCTATATTGTTAATCTTTATTATGAAAATGGCTTATATATTGTTAAGCTTCGTTATGAAAAATGTTCCTATATTGTTAAGCTTCATTATAAAAATGTTCGTATATTGTTAAGCTAAAATTTTTTAAAATATTAACGATTTTTTCCCTTTTGTGTACATTTTATACGCATCAACATTGTAATCATATATAAATGAATATCAATGATGATTACAACTTATCAAAACTATTTCTGAAACATTGGCAATTTGACCTGAAATAATTCACAATAGAGTGATAGATATGTGACAAGTTTAGCAGGGTGTATTATGATAACTCATTAAGTTGCATTTATATTTTGCTTTCCCATATTGAAGGGATCACGAGGGTGTCATATTCCCCTCCTCTTCAAAATTAATAACCAGTGATGGCCAATTGCCTAGCTCTCTGGCTTTTGGTATCCCAGGCTTCAGGTTTAAATACTAAGTGGTGTGTCGTGGATGTTTGTTAGCTATTTGAAAATCCACGTTAAAGTAGGTGCTGGTCTAATTAGCCTAAAGTGTGAAAAAAAAAATGACCGAAGAGCCTGACAAAGCCAAAACCATGTACATGGAAGGTTTTGTTTTTCAATAATTTTGTGAGATTTGAACCGAGGTTCTTTAGTGTGGAAGCCTAGCATAGTATCCAGCCATTCAGATTCTAGTCCCTTTTTTGTTGTTTTTACAAAATATTTAAACTGTTATATAAGCAGCTACTGTGCAGAAAATGAAACAGTTTATTGCACAGTTAAAAATGAAACAGTTTTAGGAAAAACAACTTGCTAAAAAAGTCACTCAATGCCCAACTTCTGATTTGATCATTGGCAATTTGACCATTCACCATGAGAGTGATAGATATGTGGCAAGTTCAGCATTACTCAGGTTGTATATTGGCGCTCATTACACTACACTTACACTTTAATATCTCAAATTGAAAGGATTACAAGGGGTTCAAAGATATTCTCTTCATCTTCAAAATTAATGGAAGGATTTTCTAGCCTACACATTTATCCTATGCATTCCTTATCTAGGCGGCCTGATGTCAATTGGCTAGCGCTCTGGCCTTTGGTACCATAGGCTTCATATACAAATACTGGAGGTCTCAGGAATGTTTGTGAGTGGTTCGAAATCCACGTTAAACTGTAGGTCCCTGTCTAATTAGTCTAAAGGTGTGTACAAAATGACCGCAGAGCGATAAACCAAACCATGCTTTATCTAGACATGGAAGGTTTTGTTCCAATAACTTTTGTAAGGATTGAACCGAGGTTCTTTAGTTTTGAAGTCTAGCGTAACCAGTCTTTCAGATTCTAGGCCTTTTTTGTTGTTTTGCAAAACAGTTACTGCACAGAAAAAAAAGTTATAGAAAAACAACTTCCTAAAAAGTCACTCAATGCCCAACTTGTGGTTTGAACATTGGTAATTTGGCCATTCACCATTAGAGTGATAGATATGTGACAAAGTCAGCGTTACTCAGGGGGATATAAGGGAGATTCATTAAGCTGTATTTACATTTTGTATATCTCAAAATTAAAAGGATCACAAAGGGTTCACATATTCCCTTGTTTAGAATTAATGAAAGGATTTTTCAGCGTACACATTTATCATACCCGTTCCTTATATAGACAGGGAAGGTTTTGTTTCAATAATTTTGTAATGTTTGAACCCAGGCTCTTTAGTTTGGCGTAGTATTCACCAGTCTTTCAGATTTTACGCCGTTTTTTTTGTTTTGGTTCGTCATGTCGCTCTATGGTCATTTATTACACACTTTAGGCTAATTAGACCGGGATCTACAGTTTAACATGGATTCCGAACTACTCACAAACATCCATGTCACCACCAGTATTTGAACCTAAAGCACCAAAGGCTAGTGCTCTAGTCAATTGGCCAACGGGCAGGCAATTTTGTTGCTTTTACAAAACAAATAGTTACATAAACAGTTATGTTGTTGTTGTTGTTGCTTATCTCCTTGATTTAGAATCCTAAACCAAGTCCAGTAGATCATGCTGCATCAATAGATCGTAAACTATCCTCTCCTCATTCAACAGTTGCCTCACAGAGGCACCAATACAATCGATGAGATGAGAGGGAGACGCGATGGCCAAACAATAGCAAAGGGCATATGTCTTCTCGTCTCCATTGAAGGTCAAACTCTTAACAGTTGTTGTACAGAAAATGAAACAGTTTATTACACAGTTAAAATGAAAAAGTTATAAAAAAAAACAATTTGCTAAAAAGATCTCTCAATGCCCAACTTTTGATTCAATGGTAACTCCTTTTCTGACAGCGGCCTGATGGGCAATTGGCTAGCGCTCTGGCCTTTGGTATCAGAGGCTTTAGGTTCAAATCCTGGTGGGGGGCATGGATGTTTGATAGTGGTTCGGAATCCGTGTTAGATCTCGATCTAATTAGCTAAAGTGTGCACAAAAATTACCGCAGAATGACAAATCAAAACAATTCTTTGCTAATATGTGTTTTAGACGCAATTTTCAGAATAAGAGAACGCGATTTAAATTGTGACAGCGTACCTTAACTTTTCATATATGGAATCAAACTCTTTGGAGGAAATTTTTTTTTAAATTTAAGCCCCACAAACGTGGGACAATTACCTCTTTACATCGTCTTGAAGATATCAACTTTTATGACCCATTGGTGTCCTGTTTCACACATAAACCCTTTTTACATACATAAATGAAACGGAAGTCAATGATAAGTTAAAAGAAGGAAAGAATAAAGTTAAGAAAACAACCGCAATTGCTTCACCGGTTCACTCTGTTTAGGGAAATGAGAAACAACGCTGTTTGTTTCACCAACTGGTTTGTACCAAAGTTGATGGTTTCCAAATAAACAGGCCCATTGTTTCATTGAGTTGAAGAAAAGAGAGAAAACTTATTAAGAAGGTGCAGAAGAAACAACAATAAGCATTTAAATGTTGTTTGCGAAATTGAAAGAAAAACAATTTTTTTCATTTATTTCGAAGACATTTCTGAAAAGGTCAATTTTTCCGTACTCATTATTTTTCAATTATAAATAGAGCAAAGATAATCATTTGTTTAAAAAATTATATTAACATTAAACCTAGAATCCCATCCAATACGCAATAACAAATCACTAGAATATTATAAACCAACATTTGCCAAATTTAATATTTATATTATTTTTTTAACTAATAAAATATGACAGCTAACATAGGGTCTCTCAAAATTCAAGCAAAATTCATTAAAATTAGGCTGATATTTCAATATCTTTTTATAACTTCAAAAAGTGTCTTACTTGATCATCTTAGTTATGATACTTGATATATAACCTCTTTTTGCCTCTTGATATATGATCCTTTTGAATTAGATTGTCGGTATACTTTTTTGCAAATTGAATAGTTTCCGAGACACAATTTTTTATAATTTATTAAAAATGAAATCACTTTTCGAGAATTTTGAGACAACCTATAGGAAAAGTTCTTCATTGGCGCAACAGCCCCTTGGTGGTCAAGGTCGTCTGCCTACGGAAAGATTACGAGACAGGAGATGTTTTCTTTTTTTATTGGGTAGGGTGGTCAGCCCTAAGACAAATAGACATATTACACTGCGACCTACTGTTTAAAATGGAGTCCGAACCACTACAAACATTTATGGCACTGCAGGGACTCGAACCGAAACCCTGTGTCTAGTCACTCGGCCATCAGGTTCTTATAAAGAGTTAAAAATGTATTAAAAAGTCGCAAGTTGCGAAATGAATCATTTATGAAACAATGGAAATTAAACAGTTTTTTGTAAATTCATGTGTGTATAAATTAAATTGATTTCTAGATTTCTTTTTTAATGTGGTTTGGATTTAATTTCTGGCAAAAATAAATAATTAATGGATTTGTTTAAAAAAATTAATTGTTTGGAGATATTATTTGTTTCAACGCCCATTTGATATAAAATCAAACATTAAATTTATAATCGATTTTTTTAATCTTAAAGCATTTTTTTTTTTGTAAAAATGACTAAAAAGGATGAAAACATGATGTAATAAATCGCAAGGACGTGTTTAGATGTGTTTCATTTGGATAAGGCGATTAAAATCTCACAATAAATTTATAAGTTGTGTAATAAATTATTAATCTACTGGACGCAAGATCATTATACTTTTAATAGCAAATATATAGGTTCAGTAATACCATATCAAACCAGACATATCAAAGAAAGATATATATACCACCAGACATATAAAAGAGGATCTCTGGTTTGTCACTATGTTGCCACTTTTGGCACGAGGGCTAATTAGAAAAGGATCTACAGTTTAATGGATTCGAACCACTAACATCCATGCCACCGCTAGGATTCGAACCTCAAGCCAGTGATACCAAAGTCAAGAGCGCTAGCCAATTGACCATCAGGCAGTGAGTTATCTTTGGAGTCTTCTCCCCTTCGAACAGAAGCCTTTTCGAACTACGTGAACCCCACATTAGCACCTTAGGGATGGATGGAGCTGCTGCATCGTACTCGAATTAGGATGTCATCTCAGAGATTTGTACTGTTCTTTTCCATCCGAACGGAAAGAATTTCTTATCTGCAGATTTATCATGTCCTATCACGTGGTGTAGACAAACAAGTTTTACAATCAGCATCATTTATCAAGTTTCGACCCAAATTTCTATAATCTCAATCAAATTTAGTTTATAGTCTCAATATATTGCTCACTGTACCATTCTTCCCTGCAATATACAAAGGAAAATTTTAAAATCTCTGTATGCAATTTTTTTTTTTCTTTTAATGCAGCTGGTAAACACAGACACCTTGGTGTTGGATAAGGCAAGTGCTGCACAGACTACTCACTTTACATTACCGGGGGGCGCGTGTAACTTGAAGATTAGCCACGGACGCGGAGTAAAATGCCCCCGCAATGCTCTACGGTCTTATTAGATCAGGACCTACTTTTTTAAAGTGGATTCCGAACCACTACAAACAACCATGGCACCGCCGGACTCGAACCCGAAACCATGGTACCGAGCGCCAGAGCGCTAGCCCTGTATGCAATATAAGATATCAATCTCTCCTTAGGCATTACGTCTTATTAATGGCGAAAATCAAACTATATATACTATAGGTCATTCCGATTATGAATGCGCTTTTAAAAATATAGTTTTTGCATTTATCCAAACATATATTTTTCATTCTGAGATTACTTTTAATTGCTTTTAATAAAAACATTATGCTTTTATTGGTTGTAAAATGATTAACACCTAAAAGATTGACAAAGATTATAGTAACATACTTATTATGGACACCGTCGAATTATTACGTTCGGATTTTCTTCATATATAAATGTTTTTTTTTAATTACATCGAGAACGGGGTCGTATGGACCATTTCTCTGTGAGCAGCCCAAGTGAGCTGCATCTACGAATTCTGTTACTCATTTAGCACTACCCAGGCAGCACGTGTAGCTTGAAGATATGCTACAGACGCGAGTAACATTACCCCCACAACGCTCTACTATCCTATTAGACCGAGACCTACTGTTTAAAGTGGATTCTGGAAACTACTAAAAATATCCATGACATAGTTTGTAATCAAACCCGAAACCTGTGGTACTGAGCTGCAGAGTGCTAATCTCTGGACCATCAGAATCCATGATATATTTTTTAGACTTGGCTCCGTGACGCTGACTTTTTACAGATTATAGTTGTCAGCTCAACGCTCTACAGTCATATTAGACTGGGATCTACGGTTTTAAAGTTGATTCCGAACCACTACAAACATCCATGGTACCGCCGGAACTCGACCGCAAAACCTGTGGTACTGAGCGCTAGCCACTAGGCCATCGGGCCCTCTTCATATATAAGTTGAGTCATTATAAAATGACTCGTGTGAAGACATATTTCTCAAAATAAACAAGCATCTTTTATACTAAAACTTCATATGCCGATAAATTAATATAATTTCACTAGCCAAATAATCATGAAAGCATTCCTAAATTCAAAAAAAGAGAAGTATGTAAAAATATTGACAATATAAAAGGTTCTTTTGAATGACATAAACGTCTACAAATATTTAATCCCCATTCCCCCAATATCCGTGCAAACCTTCCAGTAAATCGAAGCAATAAATAAGCAATCAAAGCCAGCGAGAGAGCAGAACCAATCAACAGAAACACTCTGATGATCATCCCCTTTCACGAAAAACGGAACATAAAAGGTCATTTTCCCAAGTCCACGGTCAAGCGAAGGTCATCTCAGAGGACAAACTGCTGCAGCAATCAGGGAATAAACGGTAACTGGAACGTCGAATTTTATATGGGAAACATCGCATACAAGTCGCTATCTTTCAGCCATAGATACACAACTAACCCACTCGGGACACGTAAAAATCGATATAAAAAAGCGCGGACGGCCAGGTACGAATGTATTCCTCTGGGGTCCAAACGATCTCTGGGGGATTGGATGGGCACCATGAAATTATCGTCTGGAATTCCCAGGGGTGACTTTCGGTGCGTGCCATCCCCTAACATGGAATCGAATAAATGAAGGACGAGAACGAAAAATTACGAGAGAAAGAGAGAACAAAAAGTAGTGTAGTACATGTGTAGGGGGTGGAAGGAAATATCGTTTGGTGTGGCTTCCAAGAGGAGGGTGGAGCTCGCCACCTGATGTGAAAGAGGACCCACCCATCCATCATATTGTGTACAGGACCCTGAGGGATGTATCAGCAACGGATCTAGGGTCCTCTGGGAATTTAAAGACAGAACTTGGCACGATAGAATTTGCAACTGTACCCACCAGCAGCCATTTTGGACCACTTGTTCTTTATAATTTAACAAGTTTCTGATACAGTACACCATTGCCGAATGTGGCAATTACGTCATTGTTACATTGCGTACGCGGTATCGTTAATACATTGCGTACGTTCCGTGAGTTACGTTATCGTTAATACGTTAATACATTCAGTGAAGTTACGTTCAAATTAATGGATATTCTATGGAAAATAAATCTATTTAAATTAATGCAATTTCTATGGAAATAAATCTAGTTATACTTCAAATTAAAGGAAATTCTATGGAAAATAAATCTACTTATACTTCAAATTAATGGAAATTCTGTGGAAAATAAATAAACTTATACTTCAAATTAATGGAAATTCTGTGGAAAATAAAAATTACTTCAAATGAATGGAAATTCTATGGAAATAAATCTTATACTTCAAATTAATTGAAATTCTATGGAAAATAAATACTTATATCAAATTAATGGAAATTCTATGGAAAATATATCTATATCAAATTAATTGAAATTCTATGGGAAATAAATAAATATACTTCAAATTGATGGAAATTCTATGGAAAATAAATCTACTTCAAATTAATGGAAATTCTATGGAAAATAAATAAACTCATACTTCAAATTAATGGAAATTCTATGGAAAATAAATATACTTATATTTCAAATTAATGGAAATTCTATGGAAAATAAATCTACTTCAAATTAATGGAAATTCTATGGGAAATAAATAAACTCATATGGAAATTCTTCAAATTAATGGAAATTCTGTGGAAAATAAATATACTTATACCTCAAATTAATGGAAATTCTATGGAAAATAAATCTACTGATCAAATTAATGGAAATTCTATGGGAAATAAATCGACTTATACTTCAAATTAATAAAATAATTTAAAAAATCTATAAAGTGTTGCAAGTCAAGCAGAGAAAAAATAAAACAAATGTTAATTGGAAAGATTTTTATTACTATTTAATCAAGTAGGTAAAGATGCAATAACTTTTTTTTAAAAAAGCTGGTAAATTTTGCTTGAAAGATTAGCTGATGCTTCGCATTTTTAAAAATTTGGTTTTGAGGAATGTAAAATCTTTCATTGCCTCCAATAAAGTGTCCTTATTTTTTTGGTTTTGTTCAATCTTCATTGCATCTCCATCCTTCCTGTGCATTTTTTAACAGTTAATTTAACTTTTCAAGCCGCTTTTATTTTAGTATTCATTATTATTGCTTTCATTATCGGTTGAAGTTATAAAATAATCAAATTTTCAATAATCATTTTCGATTAATTCATTGACTTCTTTCATATCCGAAAATTCTATTCATATCTAATTCATATAAAAAATATCTGTTTACTTTTACAATTTGTAGTATTTTTTTTTTTATTTCTATGGAAAAAAAAAATTTTAAAGAATTTTTTTTTTATTTTCTATGGAAATTCTTTAAAATTGTTGACAACTTCTGATCAAAGCTATAAAAACGCTGTTGGCGTTTTGCATCATATTACGCATGAATGAAATTCTAGCGTTGGACAAATTACAGGAAACAATTAAGGTAGCTTGTATGTACAAAATCACTATCTGCAATTACACGTTCGCCGTAGATTAATTCATTAACACTTTAGTACATTAAGTTAACATTCACTCCTTTTTTTTTCAACATTAGGAAGCAAATAGAATCGTTTTGATCCAGAATTTTAAATTATTCACTCATAAAAACTCAAACAAAAATTAAAATGAATTATCTAATAATTGAAAAAAATATGAAGTTGTGAAGATACTAATAAACATGATGATGATATTAATTTCCCACCCTTTTCAACTTATATTCCAAACAAATCTGAATTCTCTCTTACGTCTCTATTCATGAGAATATTCGCGAAAAACCCTCGCAGCTTTTCTTAATCATAATCATCAGAATAAGCATCATTATCGCATTCATTATAATTAATTTTATTAATATTCCTTTGCTCACACTCATGTTTTATGATCAAACGCATTATTAATATAATTCATTCCGCGTTTGCTCACATCTTCATTATCACATTCTTTGCTCACACTCATTATCAGATTCATTATACTTACTCATTAGTTTACGAAGCTGTATGTAAAAAAATATTAAAATTCTTAATGCTGTCTGGCAGGAAGCGGCGGTTTTCTGAATTCCGGGTTTTCTCCCCATACATGACGTAAATGCGGCGCATTTATCTTAAATCATAATCAGTGGCCTGTTCATAGCATCAAATGGAGGCAGTAGGCCTATGGTTCAGATCACAGATTTATTAGGGGGCCGGCCAATTCGCACTTTGTTCATTATTATTATCAACTCACTGAAGTGACAAAAATCATGGGATTATCAAATTCAGATGGGCCATATTCTAAATGCGCACTTTTTCGCAGAGCTTTTTTTTATTGTTCATTATTCATGTGAAAAATGATGACCGCACGACGGGAATTCAGAATGTTATTGGCTAGACGCATGGGTCATGCCATTTCGAAATCGTTAGGAAATCAACATTCCCAGATCCACTGTGTCAAGAGTGGGCCGAGAGTATGACATTTCAGGCTTCATTGAATCTGGGACAGCGATGGTGGCATCGAGACGGCGACGTCTGCAAAGAGTGTAAAATTCTAACAGACAAGCAACACTGGTCAAATAACCGGAATCGACTTTATGTTCAGCTACTTAATCACTTGCAGCCATTCAGGTCCCGATGTTTAATTAGCCAAAAGTGTGTACAAAATGACAGTAGAGTGACAAACCAAACCAAACCTACAGAGTTAAAAAGAAATTCGCCGGGCGAAAGGGGGCCGAACGATATTAAGAGGTATCCCTCTGTCTTCAGTGTATTTCAAGAACATACCGTACTTTTAAGATGGTAAATAATTACAGCAAGTTGTGTGGTATTATCCGCTAAGTTGCCACCAGGATATTTAACCTGATGATCAATGTAAATAACCTGAATTTGTTCACTGTAACTGTGAATTCATTTATTGAAATTGAAGTGTCATCCAATTTTCTGCACGAGAGTTCGTCTTTGATATCAGCTGCTACTTCTTTAAATGTATTATCCAAATATGGGGAAACACTAAAATTTTATCGTTTCTTAAGGCATGTTTTTATATGATGGCTTATTTTACTTGATCGAATCCCATAAGCTTGCGAAGTTGAACGGAATAGTGAACTCAAAAGATCTGAAGACCTGTGGTTTCCTAGGGTGAAATCTGACATTTCAAAGTTTAGAAAGGTAAGAAAGTTTTTGTTATTTTATGTTATATTAAAAAAATTCTAAGAATCTTGGCTTTCTATTTCAAAGAACATAAATTTTTTTTTTTGTCGGTAGATATGAAATACTCATGGATTATTTATATTTTGCACATAATGATTATAATTTACAAGTAAGATAATTTTTATAGTTTAATACTTTAAATCAGAAATCCTGAATAAAACTGCAGAGAATAGAATAAAAATACTGCGCTTCCAGTGTAAAATTTTCATTTTCTTATGAAGAATGGCTCAATTCTCCCAGTCTTTGAATTGATTAAGTTAAAATCAGATTGAGGAAAGAAAATTGTGTAGTAAATTATTTATCCATATATTCTGGTAAATATGTATTTTTACATGAGTCATGTGTTGGTCTGACATGATGGACAAATGCTTTGTTTATTATGATTTTCAAATCTGACCTTAAAAACAAATGCAAAAATTGTTTGAAAATCGAGAATCAAACGTATTTTTAATTTCTAAATTTCTATGATAAATATAATGTTTCTTTTCATTAAAAATTTAGGAATTATATTTTTTATATTTTAAATGGATATTCTGCAACTCTTTTTCGTTTTGCCGTTATAAAATTTATTTTTAATTTGACAATTATTTTTTACTTGATGTAGGAAAATTAAAATACTGTTAAAAAGATTGTGCGTATGGTTTATACATTAATTCTTTACATTCAAATAGATATCAATTAGTTCAGTCTTTACCCGTGATAAGTAAATGATTATTATCATTGTTCTAAATATTTATATTCTTAAAAAGCAAAAAAAACAGCTTCGAATCTATTGCTGTGTTTCTTATTTTCTAATACCTGAAATTTTTTTCTAAAACCATTTCACGTAAAAAGGCGGAATATGCAGCAGATTCAACTTTCCACAGTGTACTGCACGACGGAGAAAAGGAATTGCTGCATCATATCCACAATACGCCGTCGAATGACCCCTGTAAATAATTGGTTTGT